>CAJHQP010010634.1:0-17968 GCA_905132765.1 Moricandia arvensis
TATCAATACTTGAATTGCTTTAGGAATTCTTTCAACGCAGTCAGTTTATCCGGATCAACAGGTGCTAGAGGATCATATATTGCTGGTGATGGTTCAACATTCTTCCTCATACACGTCGTCTCACTGTCTCCAAAGTAAGGAAAAAAAAGTCCTGAAGGAGCAAATCCTGGCCCAATCGGACGCCCATCAGGTTGAGTTTTACCTTCGAGATCATCATCCAAGTTCTTTTTAACCTTAGTTGCCTTGGGAGCTTTATCTCTCAAACCTATGAGGTATATTGGACCAGGCTGCTTCACATCGGTTGCCTTGGCAGGGGTCTTAGCTGCGACTGGAGTAGCAAGCGGGTTCTAAGTTGCCGCTGGAGTAGCAAGCGGGTTCTTAGTTTTGGCTGGAGTAGCAAGCGGGGTCTTAGTTGCCGCTGGACTAGCAACAAGGGTCTTAGCTGGGGGGTGGACTGTTAACATAATTTTGCTGAAGAGTCTGCTCCGGTACGGATACTGGAAACAGAGGGGGTTCAAATTCTCGGAGGTCAACATGTTTATCTTCCCTACCTGCCTCCACGGTAGGACCCTTTCTTTATGCCTTCTCCTTCTTCATATTCTTCTCTACATCAACAGCTTCCTTTTTCTTACCTTTCTTCTGCTTATTTGTTGGTGGCTCATCCTCAGACGAAACTCCAGCCTTTGTTCTTTTCTTCTTCTCAGGTAAGCCGGTCACATCCTTTACGTCACTGTCCTCCTGCTTTATCTCAGCCTCCTTCTGCTTTATCTCAGCCTCCTTCTTTAACTCAGCCTTCCCCTTCTTTAACTCAGCCTTCTCCTTCTTCTTTAACTCAGCGTTCAGTTTCCTTTTCTTTGCCGCCTCTTTCCTCTTTCTCGCAGCCTCCTCCTTCTTCTTAGAAGCGATCTCCTTCTTTGTTAATACAACCTCCTCCTCCTTCATCTTCGCATCAGCCTCTTTCTTTGGTACATTAGCATCTTTCTTTCTCTTCACTCTCAAGACTCGTCCAGATACTGGGTTTTTTGCAGGAGAAACAGTAACGAAATCAGGTTGCTTTTTACCTTCGAGATCCTCAGCCAAGTTCTTTTTAACCTCAGTTGCCTTGGGAGCTTTATCTCTAAAACCTCTGAGGTTGATGTTGATTGGACCAGGCTGCTTCACATCGGTTGCCTTGGCAGGGGTCTTAGCTGCGGCTGGAGTAGCAAGCGGGTTCTTAGTTGCGGCTGGAGTAGCAAGCAGGTTCTTAGTTGCGCCTGGAGTAGCAAGCGGGTTCTTAGTTGCGGCTGGAGTATCAAGCGGGGTCTTAGCTGCGGCTGGAGTAGCAAGCGGGTTCTTAGTTCCGGCTGGAGTAGCAAGCGGGGTCTTAGTTGCGGCTGGACTAGCAATAGGGGTCTTAGCTGGGGGTGGACTGTTAACAGAATATTGCTGAAGAGTATGCTCCGGTGCGGATACTGGAAACAGACGGGATTCGAATTCTCGGAGGTCATCATGGTTTTCGACGGATACCCCTTTCGTAGAAACTTTCAGAACCTCATCAACTGCATTTTTGACTGCTTCGCCGATGTTTCGTGTTAACTCTCCCAAGGTGGAATCGTGTGTAGTTAACCCCGACTCAACCATATTGAATTTATCATCATACTTGTCAACTTTTCTGGAAATATTATCCAGAAAAGACAATATGTTCTGCAGAGCCGCCTTGTTATCTTCCCTACCTTCCTCCTCGGTAGGACCCTTTCTCTCTGCCTTCTCCGTCTTCATATTCTTCTCTACATCAAAAGCTTCCTTTTTCTTACCTTTCTTCTGCTTCTTTGTTGGTGGCTCATCCTCAGCCGAAACTCCAGCCTTTGTTCTTTTCTTCTTCTCATTGCTCTGTACATTCTAAAAACTTTTAACAGAGCGACCAGCATGTAGGTCTTTTATCAAGTTCACAAGTTGTGGGTCATCTGCTTCACCCGGCCACTCGGGAAACAACTCTTCTAAAGACTCCTTCATGACCATATTCCTCGCGCGAACTACAAAAGTATGTCACAAATCAGTCACTAAATAAAAAAATCTAGATAACTCAGCCGTAATACATATAATACAAAACGTCTCTATCTAAAACCCAGCTTAGTAAATCTCATAACTCAGCCAAATGTAAAAAAAAAACTAGCTACTTAAATAACTCAGTCATCATATACTCTTAACTCGGCCAAGAAATAGATAAAAACTCAGTCTGAAACCTTACCTTTCCATGCTCTTCGATCTCACGAGAGAAGACAGTATCAAAACTTTCTCAAGTACGACTTCCACCCCATCGTAAAAGAGGAATCTCGTCGTCACTTATCAATTTCCCGAAACACTCTCCGAAGCAAATGACAGATTCATATGCCCAAACTAATAAAACGTCCTTCAGGCCGTTGAGGGTGTATGACTTTCCGTGTGGACTCAACATCTTAATTGAATTAACAAGAGCTTCATATGCAGAACGACCCCATGGATATGTCATCATAGCTTCATCGTCGAATACTCTTATTGCACTTTCAAAGGGTATCCTAGAATTATGATGCAGAGCATAAAGACCAATGGCTTGAAGAACTAACAGCCCCAACCATTTGCGCTTTCCAAAGCTCCAGTGACGACAGTACTCTATAGCGGACATCAGTTCAACTAACTTGGGTTCCATCCCATGTGGCACCTTCAACTCATCCCAGAAAGCTCTATATTGTTCAGGAGGTTCAAAACTTTTCGTTGGCATTGGGTATGTGTTTAACCCAGTTATCGCACCAAATTCGTTAAGTCCAAACCTGATGGTTTCATCAACAACGAGACTCCAAATCTCCTTCTTAGCAACACGCAGTTGTCTACAAAGTAGATAATGTACAGTCTTACCAGACCACACACTTGGGCTATCAGTTATCTTAGCAATGATTCCAGCCGGAAACTTCTTCACCTCATCCCACACATCCTTACTTAATGCCTCTCTAATCATAGGGAAGTCTCCCATATATAAATTGTAATTGATCTCTTTGTTTTCAAGATTAGAAGCCCCTTTAGGGTACAATCTTGGAGGGTTATCTCGTGTTTGATCTTCAGAAACATCCATCTGATCATAAGAAGACATATATAATTCAGCCGAATATACAACTAACTAACCTAAAACGGAAAAATAAATCAGCCACAACCATAATCAAATACTCAGCTAAAACAAGATAGATAACTCAGCCGATATATATACCAAATCAGCCACAAGATAAATCAAACTCAACCACAATTTAAACCACTCAGCCACAATATATATCTAACTCATCCACGATATATGTCAAACTCAGCCACAACTAAAATCACAATCAGTCACAACTTAAATCAAACTCAGTCGCAACATATATAAAACTCAATCACAGTATAGATCAAACTCAGTCGAAACTTACCAGAGAAGACTTTTGCGGAGAAGACTTTTTCGGAGAGAGGATTTCGGAGTAGACGATTTCCGAGAAGACGATGAAGGCATTTCTTCTCGACCATTTTCGGAGAAAATGCTAGACTAGAGAAGACGAGTTCACGGAGAAGAGAACAACGACTCAACTAAAAACTCTCTCTAGGGTTTGAAGAATTCGACTTCGGAAGAGGGAGTGGGGAGTTGGTTTTTTTCTTGTTTTTAACAAATTAATGAATGTATTGGTAAATGTAAAAAATTAATGACATGAAATACGTATAAGGTGAGGTGGAATACGGTTAAGGTGACGTGGAATACGGTTAAGGTGACGTGGAATACAGTTAAGGTGATGTGGAATACGGTTTGCTGACATGATATTATTAATTAAAAATATAGGCAAACTAAGGAAAAATATTTATTGTAATTTACTAGAATCAAAAAATATTTTAGTAAATTTTACAAAATATATGCTATTCTAGTAATATTACAACTTTTTGTGCTATATGAGTCATTCTCTTTTTATGTTATCATTCATATATTTGCCACCACTAAAATACGACTTCATTAACAACAAGATTTTCCTAGTTCCACAATTTACATTAATTATCTTGATATTTTTTCAATATAAATTATCATGTTTGTTAACTGAATCAGATTTCCACTTCAACAACGATCCATTCATGTATTTTTACATATCAAATCTAATACAAATTAGTATTTTTGTTAGGGTTCAATGCGAATTTTGGGTTTAGTTACAAATGTTCAAGTCTTTTATTGGGTCTTGTACAGTTACGTGCTAAAATCAGGGAAATTAAAGAGATCCCATATGTTATGAGATTATTGAAGAAATGATGATACTTTTACCGGTGGGCACAGTTACTTACTATTATGCATGTACTTGTTACTTGGTCTGTCTTAGCTTGTAAAATTGAAAATTCGTCTAGACCTATTCGAATATCAACTCTTTACTTCCAAGTAAAATATAAATATCAAATATTAAAATAAATATAATTATTAGGTGTTATTGGTTTGTTATCCATGACTTGTTTTTTTCTTTTTTTTTTGTTGACATCCATGACTTGTTACTCGTATCTCATAATCCATTTTTATTTTGAACAAAAAAAATCTAAAATATAGTAGAATAATCGTTTATACGGTAAATGAATGAAAGTGATATATTTATTGAAACCTTTTAAAATTTTTTATTTTATATATTAAATTATGATGAAATTTTTTCTCTCCCTTATTTAATGTTATCACCTACGTACCTAAAACATATGAAAAATAAGGAAATATCCTTTATTAAATAAAAAAAGTGATTAGTTTAGAAACCTAACTAACTAAGTTTTTATTTAATATTTAAGTAGCTAAAATATAAACAATTATTAAATCACTTATAAATAATTATAAAATAACTTGTGAGTAGTTAACAATTACCAAGTAATAATATGGGCAATTAACTTACAAATATATCATTTTAGCAAGTACTTAAAAGTTCAAGTACTCATTATTAACAAATCAAATACAAATCCAATTTTTTCTTACAATAAGTCAAGCCAAATACCAAATATATCAAAAATGATAAGCTTGTGTCCAGATTTTCATATTTTGGAACATATGTATTAATTTTAACAAATCCATTATATGGAAAATAAACGCTCCTCCAAAAATACGCCAACTTATATGATAGTTGTTATCTGTCTATGTAGCGGTCAGAGGAAATTTGACACGGCATCATATGTGTTGTGATAACCACTGTCCTAAATGTGGATAGTCCGATGAATCAGTCAATCATGCCATTTTTGAATGCTCAGTTACCTTGTAAACCTGAGCCCTCGCTTCAACACCATCATGTCCAGGTACTTGTCTAACGACAAGCGCTTGATTATTTGTTTTGGAGGAAGATTAAATTGAAGATCCGGAGCTAGATAAGGACCTTCACTCGCGGATTATTTGGTATCTACGAAAAGCTCGAAATGACAAGCTATCAGATGAATCAAACGGGGCCCACTTGAGTTGATTAGACATGTGGAGAGTGAATGCAAAGCTTGGTTCCAGGCAAATAAAAAATCACTGGAGGTGACTTAGGCATCACAACGAAAAATGAATATGCAAGCGTTATGCTTGCAAACTATTTGTTTAGTCGATGGATCATGGACTGCTGAAGCAAACTACAGTGGCTGCGAATGGATTTGGATACATGGATTAGGAATAAAAACAAGGAAAATCGTATACTTCTTTGCATTCAAAGCCGGAGGCATTAATTTGAGCGATGGACAGCATGCTGCAATACATGTAATGTCAAAACTTTGGAACATATTGCAACGATATTATCTCGATGACTCAGGATCCTAAAGCATGGGCGAGTTTCTCTACAGAGCTAGAAGAGGTTACATTGCTGAAGACTAAACATCCAAACTTTTTTTACACTGGTTAATTTTTTTTTTGACGACAAAACGCTTTTCTATTACTCAAAGACATGAGGTGGTTTGGGGATCCAAACCGGAATAGAACAACCAATAAACAACACATTACAGTAAAAAGAATGCGCAATCTTAGCTAAATCATATGTTGTCCGATTAGAAAGTCTGGGTACGTGAAAGAGCTTAAAGTCTTGGAACTGGCTTTGTAGTGCAATGACTTCTCCAATCTTTGTTGAAAAACTTGGCCACACTTGTGGAGCTTTGATCATCTCGATGACCTCCTTACAATATGTTCCAAAATTCTGGCACGCTGTATGCTGCAACATCGCTTCCATCGCCCATGTTAATGCTTCAATCTCTGAATGTGACGAGGATATATAGTTCTCCTTATCTCTTAACCCTAGAAGCTGTTCTTTCCCCGAATCATCCTTGCATACCCATCTAAACCCACTAAACTGATCCTTTGAAGTCTGGGATCCATCAACCAAACAAATGTTAGACAAATTTGGGGTTTGTACATTCGCTTGGTGAATTCTTGTGTCTTTCACAAATGAAGTAGCCTCAAACCAAGCTTTGCATTCACATTCGGCATGTCTGATAAGTTGAAGTGGATTTCGATCAATCCCTTTGAAGAGCTTGTCATTTTGGGCCTTTCATAGATACCATATAATCCAGGGATAAGGATCCCTATCCAGGTTTTGGTCTTCAACAACTTGTTTTCTCCAGAACAGATAATCCAGGTTAACAAAAGTACTTGAGGTAGGGAAAACACCTGGATACGAAGGTATCTAAGCAAGAGTCCATGTTTGTAGTGCAGGTGAGCATTCAAAAATAGCATGGTTGATTGTTTCCTCTGGTCCCCCCACATCTTGGGCATTGGTTATCACAACGCATATGACGTCTTACCAAATTTCATGTTATGCTATAAATCTTGTCGTCATCTACCAGATCAAATGTTTAACCTCAGGGGGAGCACTAACTTTCCATGCATGGGCTTTGAGTTTTGTAGCACTTGGTTCTAAGGCCTTAGACATGCCTCTCTGCCGAAGGATATTATGTGCAACCCAGTAGCCGGATTTCACTGTATACAACCCATTTCTCGTATAGCTCCACCTGAAAGTGTCCTCTCTATTTGATTGGCTTATGGCCAACTTCTGTATAAGTTGAACAACTTCTGGTATAATGAGTGTCTCCAACAGTTCCTGGTTCCAAACTTTCGGATCTCCAGTAATTAATTCATTCACTATCATCCTCAAATCTATCCCAAAATGAAGAGGACGTGCAGGTCTAGTTGGCACAGTCGGGATCCAAAGATCCTCCCATACTAGAATTTGGTGGCCTGAGTGAAATTTCTGGTTTATCCCTAGACACAAGAGCGGCCTAGCTGCCATCAGACTCGTCCACACATATGATGGGGACAAGGCGTCAGATGCCCGTAATGGCGTGCTCTGGCGATAATTTCTACCTCTCATTACCCTTTCTAGCAAAGAGTTCGGGTATTGACTGAGTCTCCATAGTTGCTTTGCAACCAAAGATAGGTTAAACTCATGAATCAGTCTAAATCCCAACCCACCTTCCTCCTTTGGACAACATAACTTCTCCCATTTAGCCTAGTGTAATCCTCTCTTTGGGGGAATAGAACTCCACCAGAATTTAGCAATAGCGCTTGCTAATTTTTCACAAATCTCCAAAGGCAGCAAGAATCTTGACATAATGTATGTTGGGAGTGCTAATGCAATGGCCTTTATCAATACTTCTTTGCCACCTTTCGAAAGCCATCTCCATGACCAGCCATTTATGATGTGCTCAAGTCGATCCTTTAAGAAAGAAAAGAGCTTACATCTCCATGACTGCATCACCCTGAACCGACCTATGTGACCATTCCTAACGGTACTTCTTGCGCCATGGTGAAGATCTCTTGTAAGCCTTTTCTCTAATACTTTAGGATCTCATATGTAAAAGAGAGCACAATTGGACAACAAATAGTTAAGCTAAAATTGCTCGATTTTTCTATCGCATTTTGACTTTGTTGGCTGTTTTATTCGGTCGATATTGTTGTACCATTTTAAATTTGATTAATAAAATAATTTTTTTGATGTTTTAAGAGAAATACCCTAAGATAACCCTAAAAAAGTTTTTGTCACAAAAATAATCCTCAAGAACAAAAATGACAAATCTAACTTTTTTTTATTTTCAAAAAATTAATTTTTATTTTATTTTTTTCAATTTTAAACTTCACCTCCAAAACCCTACCCCATAACTCTAAACCCTAAGTCTAGATTAGTTAACCTAAGGGGTATAAATGTATATTAGTCATTTAACTAATCTAAAATTAGGGTTTAGAGTTATGGGGTGGAGTTTTGGGGGTGAGGTTTAAAATTGAAAAAAATAAAATAAAAATTAATTTTTTGAAAATAAAAAAGGGTAAATTTGTCATTTTTGTTCTTAAGTGTTATTTTTGTGACAAAAATTTCAAAAATGGTTATTTGAGAGATTTGTCCATGTTTTAAATAAGAAAACTAAGCCATTATTGGGAAAGACGCTGCAGGGTAGACTTTTTTTTATTAATAAGATTTTTTTTTTGTCGGCTTATAATAAGATAAATGTTATGCATCGACATGTTCTGCCAGTTTCTGATGTTCCTATAAATAAATTCGATTCTTCTAGACAAGACCTTAGGTTATACTTCAAATTAATTGCCATACCGCAGTTTCGCTTAACGCTCTTCCCGACAAAATCAACATAGCTTTAACGTGACGAGATAGAAAGCCTAAAGAAGACGAAACACAGGGAAGACAAAAACGAAGAAGAGCTCTCGTGAACTTCCCGCCTTTCTTCCCTCGAGTACTTTTTCACTCGAACACATTACTAGATTTTGCAACTACAGTAAAGAGATCGGATCGAAGTTTCCGTTTTCGGATTCGAGATTCGTGATTGACTCGCTCCCAACGCGTTCTTGGATTTACAAAATCACGACACTGAGCTCCTCGCACCACCGTCGGATCATCTTGCTAATCCTCTACATCAACGACGATCCTTTCTCCGCGTGGATCATCTTACCAATCGTGTGTGGTCAAGACCGCGTTCGCGACTGCCACGTAGATTTGGGTCGATTGAGAAATAAGATCGATTCGCTAAATAGATGGGGTGTATCCGGCGACGGCAAGAGAGTATACCCGAGGAAGATGATTTAAACGACGACGTTTCAACGAGAAGAGGCAGATTCAGCTTGGCCGAGTCGTTCCGGTGGCTTGATTCCCCCGACCATCTGAAAGATGATTCCTATGGCCATAACGACCACCACCGATTCATCATTAAGCCCTCGAACAGGTTCTCCTTCTTTTCTCTCTATCTCAATGTCATTTACAGAGTTTCTATTGGCTGATAAAAACGTCTAAAGAACCAAAAAAAAACTTTTCTTTATTAAAAAAATAATTATTTTACAATGTTATTTCGTAGCAGGTTTTATGTTTATTTTAATTATTTCTTATCTTTGTTTTATATCTTTCAGAAATAAAAAAAATACTTATAACACTAAGTTAATTAATTTAAGAGTCAAAATTTAGAGTCGAATGGTTGTGTAGAGTTTTGGAATATGAAACTTAAAATTCTAATTAATCTAAAAGTTTTTTTACCTTTTAATGAAAAAAATATTTGGTTAGTAAAGTTAAAAATGAATAATGATACTAATAATGTAGTAAACATGAAATTCTTTTTCCGTAATATCGGTTTATTTATCTACTTAATATTAGTTATAATGCGTAATTTAAGCATGAATTTAATTTATAGATGGTTTTATTTATTTATTTTTGAATAAAAAAACAAGGAGAATTAGGATTTAGATGAATAACTTTTATCACATTATTAGAAAGTCAAATGTAGATGCAAATTAAGTGATGTTGTTGTAAGCAACCTTCTTATCTTATTTTAATTTGGTGGTATGACACCTCATATTCCTGTCTTCTGGTTTTCACCCCATTCATGAATTGTCAAGATTTTGTTTTTGATGCTAAAATTAACTTTTAGGTTCCCTTTTATTTACAGCATCTAGTACTCCCTTTATTTTATTTTTATTTAATGCTTTAGATTTGTATACACAAATGAAATGAATATGCTTTACTTAAAAATTGGAATCATCTTTGATTATCTATCTAGACATAACTCAATTGATATTTGATAGTAAAATAAATTAATAAAATACAAAAAATCATACAACATAAAACTAATAAATTCTGTACTAAAAATAAAATATCATCTAATTTGAAACAGTTTTTAAACAAATTTAAAATCCAAAGGACTATTATCTCTAGTAGATAAAATTGTATATAACAGTGATTTTTCTTTGAATAGAAAACCAAGGGTGAGTTGACAAAAAAAAATATATATCCAACATTGTAAAACTTCTATTTTAGAAGTGAAAATGCTATTACAAACAATGTTTAGAATTGTTATTTCCTTTCTTTCAATTTTATTTTTATATTTAAATTTGACTTCGAAATTTAGTTATTTCATATGTACTTTTTAAAGTAAAACATAAAAAATTTAAAAATATGAATGACTGAATTTTATTGATAAATAAATATAATATTAAACTAATTGAAAACAAATTAAAAATTAATTAATAAGAAATGTATTTATCTTTTAGTATATGTGTAAAATTTGAAAATTCAATTTTTATAAAATCAGGAGGGAGTATTACTAGTATTATTTATGGTTCAGAGTTTCCATTGGTGGTATAGAAAAATAGTAAGAATCACCAGATCGGATTATTAATTGGTTCCGCCAAAGATGCCGTAACCAGAGGCCACACGTGGATGTCCATCCACCTGTTCTGTTATTCTAAGAGCATCCACAATGGTAGATCCTTAATTATTCTTTTTTTTTTATTTTTTTTTATTTTCAGATTATTAAAAAAAAAATTTAACTAATCGCGAGTCGCCACATTGTCGCGGGGGCCCGCAAACAGTGTAAGGATTCCCTAAGGATCGGTCTTTTAGGGAGGAGTTTTAAGGATCGAATTCTTAACTATTTATGGGGTCCACTAATTATTTAATTATTTTTTTCTTAAAGACTCCCCCTAAGGACCTTGCATTGCGGATGCTCTAAGACTCTAATAAATAACACAAATATATAAAATAATATACAAATGTCAAACTACTACGGTCAAAAGATAAATTAATAATATAATCATATGGCATTTACAAACTTATTAATATAAAAAGAATTTTTTGGATTTGTATTTAAAAATATATATATTTAATAGGAAGAATTTTCAAAAATACCACTTTCCTTTTACAACTTTTCATTTTTACCTTCATTAAAAAGACATTTTCAAAAATACAATTTTTTTAAGGGGCAATTTTTTTAAAATTAATTAGAATCCTAAATTTTAAATTCCTAAACCCTACCCCCACCCTACACCACCACTTAACTCTAAACCCTAAGTCTTAGATTAATTAATCCAAGGGTTATAAGTGTATTTTTCCCTCTTAAAAAATAAGGGTAAAAGTGATTAAGGTATTTTTAAAAAGTAGTACTAGGAAAGTGGTATTTTTGGCAATTTCCCATTTAATAAAAAGGTATATTATGTTTCATAATTTATAAATATTGATTAAACTATCTAATTTTGGATTTCATCTATTTTTGTTAAACTATTTGATATATTTTTATATTTTGAAAATATATCATATATAATCCGTTTTAGATGTAGTCAATAAATAATATATAGAATGAATTTTTTTTGAAGAAAAACAAATAATACAATATTTTATTTATGTTTATATAAATTTATGTATGGTAAATATTAGTTATGAATTTAGTGAAACTATATATCTACTTCAAGAGTTTCTAAATCGTATTCTCTTATTATTTTATAAAATTATATCATATTTTATACTACATCAATTTTGGACTAGAAAATTTTATTATTTTATCAAATATTAATTTTGGATTTTGTAATGTATATTTAACTTGTAGTCCAGCTACAACGACCTTAACTATTGTTTTTCATTTGGCTGCCTCCCTCTCACGATTACATTTTAGCTACATTTACAATTGTCTATATGATTAGATATGAAATCAATAAAGAGTGGGCTAAAAATGAGCAGGTGGTACAAGGCATGGGAGTTATTCATATTGGTTTGGGCAGTATACTCATCTTTGTTCACTCCCATGGAGTTTGGTTTCTTTCGCGGTCTACCCGAAAACCTCTTCATACTCGACATTGTTGGTCAAATCGCATTTTTGGTCGATATTGTTCTACAGTTTTTCATCGCTTTCCAAGATAAGCATACCTACCGGACTGATGACAAACCAACACATATTGCTCTCCGGTTAGCTATACCTATATTGAGCTTTACAAACATTTCTCTTTTTGTGCTTTATATTATGAGAAAACCTGTCATTTCCAAATTGTTTATCAGGTACTTGAAATCGCATTTTTTCTTGGATTTGGTCAGTTGTTTTCCGTGGGATCTTATCTACAAGGTATATTGGCTTTTTCTTTCTAGCTTAGCCTTACACAAATCTACAGTAAAAGTACTTATTGGTAGAGTTTGGCTTGGTTCCAGCTCAGTATTGCGATTGACTATGGTTTGGTTATAGCTCAGTTTTCTCTTATCTTGTTTAATTAATTTATAGAAATTAATTCTATTCGTTTGGTTTAGTTCGTTTTGATTCTTTTTTTTTGTCTGGTTACTAGGCTCATCATGTGTATCAGATTTACAGAAAAGAAGAAAAAACTAAAAACAATAGAAACTTCAGTAATGCACTTTGGTTGGTTTGATTCTGTTCAATTCGAATTTTAGGTAGATTAATTATTCTAAAAGTAACAAAATAACTAACTAGTTATATTTTCTTTTTAACACTGATATAGCATTTATAATTTTTATCCCTATTAAAATGATGATAAACTACTAGCAACATATGTGATATTGATAAACAATTTTATGATGAAACTTTCCTTGTAAAATCGGATCAATTGATGGTTATGTATATACGACATTTCCGATGTACACTCTCCCCAGCACATGATCACAACGTACGGTTCTGCTCTGAGCACTTTGAAGCCTCCGATAATTTTATTTCCTATAATTTGTAAGAGTGCAATCTCTGGCAATCGAACCTCAGATCTGTTGTAGAATCCTTTAAACCTTACCACTAGGCCACAACTAGCTATATTTGAAAATCACTTTCGTCAGTTTGATTTCGGTTTCAAAACCATAGCCAAATATTATTTCTTATTACCATGGCCAAATCTTGGTTTAATATTCCGGTTCAGATTCGGTTAGGTTTGAGGTGTTTTTATTGCAGGCGTCAGGGAAACTCGAGGTGGTGAGGTACATATTGTGGATAAGGCTGTTTCGTGTGCGTAAAGTGATTGAGTTCTTCCAAAGGCTTGAGAAAGACACGAGAATCAACTATCTCTTCACCAGAATCTTGAAGCTCATTTTCGTTGAGGTTTACTGTACTCACACTGCTGCATGCATCTTCTATTACTTGGCCACCACTCTTCCTGCTGAGAATGAAGGTTACACTTGGATCGGTAGCCTGAAGTTAGGCGACTATAGCTACGAGAATTTTCGAAACATCGACATTTGGAAACGTTACACCACGTCTCTCTACTTCGCCATTGTCACTATGGCAACTGTCGGTAAAAGAAAAAAAAAAAAAAACATATGATCATTTTATTAGCCATCACAAAGACACTGATAGAGTTTCTTTGATTCTACGTGGTCAGGTTATGGAGACATACACGCGGTGAATCTAAGGGAAATGATATTCGTAATGATATATGTTTCGTTCGATATGGTTCTCGGTGCGTACCTTATTGGTAACATCACAGCCTTGATTGTGAAAGGATCAAGCACAGAGAGATTTAGAGATAAAATGAATGATCTGGCAAGTTTTATGAACCGGAAAAAACTAAAGGGAGACATTCGTAGCGAGATAACTCGTCACGTGAGATTGCAATACGAAAGTAACTTCACCAACACTGTCATGATTCAAGACATCCCAGCCTCTATGCGCGCCAAGGTACCCTAATAATTATATTATTTTTCTTATCAAAATGTTTTTATTAGTACATTGAAGTTATTTATATATCTTTGCAGATTGCGCAGTCATTATACACGCCTTACATTGAGAAAATCGCTCTGTTCAAGGGCTGCTCATCAGAGTTTATTAACCAGATAGTTATAAGGCTCCAGGAAGAGTACTTTTTTCCAGGAGAAGTAATCACAGCGCAAGGAAACGTCGTTGATCATTTGTATTTCGTCTTTGAAGGCTCACTGGTACGTAAATATTCTCACTGTTTGTTGTGTCTTCTTTGCCGCCTCTCTTAATAATAATACCTGTACGTCAAATTTTAATTTGTAGGAGGCTGTTGTTACAAGAACAGATGGAACAGAAGAGAATGTGACGTTGCTTGGGCCTCACACTTGTTTTGGTGATATCTCCATCATTTGCAACATCTCTCAACCTTTCACTGTAAGAGTTCGTTCGTTATGCCTTCTTTTACGCATCGATAAACAGTCTTTCTCCAACATCCTCGAGATATATTTTCATGATGGACGCAAAATCCTAAACAATCTTATCGAGGTACGTACACTCTTAATTTTTGTTCCTCTGGTTTAAAAGTCATGCAACTAAGACGAAGGTTTTTGGCAGGGTAAGGAATCAAATGAGAGGATAAAGAAGCTAGAATCTGACGTTATGATTCACATTGGGAAACAAGAAGCAGAACTTGCATTGAAGGTAAACAGTGCGGCTTTCCAGGGAGATATCTACCAGCTTAAAAGCTTAGTCCGCTCTGGAGCCGATCCTAACAAAACAGACTACGATGGAAGAGCACCGCTTGTATGTTATTCAAGCTTCTTTCTTTCTTTCTTTTTATGGCATGAAAGACTATTTCTTTAAAATGTCTTCTCCCAAGTGCAGCATCTTGCAGCGTCTAGAGGATACGAAGACATTACACTGTTTCTTATTCAAGAAGGCGTCGACATAAATCTAAAAGGTTAAAGCAGCTCAAATCGATATATATATATATATATATCGCTTATAACCGGAAATACTACACTGTTATATGTTTATGCTTTGGTCATATACTTGTGCAGATAAATTTGGGAATACACCATTGTTAGAGGCTGTAAAAGCAGGGCAAGAAAGAGTGATGGATTTGCTTGTCAAAGAAGGAGCTTCCTTTGATTTAGAAGATTCCGGAAACTTTCTTTGCACGGTAGTTGTGAAAGGCGAC
This sequence comes from Moricandia arvensis, assembly GCA_905132765.1. Classification (NCBI taxonomy): domain Eukaryota; kingdom Viridiplantae; phylum Streptophyta; class Magnoliopsida; order Brassicales; family Brassicaceae; genus Moricandia; species Moricandia arvensis. The sequence continues at coordinate 15,092 of CAJHQP010010634.1, forward strand.
TCGGATTTTCTCAAGAGATTGCTCTCAAGCGGTATGGACCCAAACACCGAAGATTATGATCATAGAACGCCGCTTCATGTCGCTGCTTCTGAAGGCTTATTCTTGATGGCTAAGATGCTTGTTGAAGCTGGAGCTAGCGTTTTCGCTAAAGACCGGTAAAAGTCCAAACACAAATGAATATTTTCATAACTTAAAAACTTCCAATAACTTGTCACAAATCTTATCATCCAAGGTGGGGAAACTCTCCGCTTGATGAAGCTCGAATGTGTGGAAACAATAAACTGATTAAGTTACTTGAAGACGCGGAAATGGCTCAGCCTTCTATATGCCCGTCAAGCTCTCGTGAACAACAAGGTAGTGCAACAGTTTCCTTCAGACAATACAACTAAACAAAACAAAACGGATTTGGAATCACTGAATTTGATTTGTATTTAAAACAGATGAGAAAGTTGAGAGACGGAAATGCACAGTGTTTCCATTCCACCCACAGGAGCCTAGTAGAAAGCATGGAGTTATGGTTTGGCTTCCGCGTGATCTCCAGAAACTTGTTGAAACAGCTGTGCAAGAGCTCGGGCTATCTAATGAAGCCTCCTTTGTCATTTTGTCAGAGGAAGGAGGTCGAATCACAGACATTGATATGGTCAGTGATGGACAGAAACTGTATTTGATCAGTGGTAGTACTGATCAATTAGAGTGATCCAACCAACTTCATATCATGATCATTCCCATACAGAGCCATTTGAGTTTATATTGTTCTTACAGAGCATTTTGACATACATGATACATATATTGCAGATTATTGTTATCTTCATTTCATCAGTATCCTAATAAAGCATCTAAATGCTTCTTGAGATACATAAATTTCATTATTGAAGGATGAACTTCAACTCTTATCAGTTTCACCTGTGTGTTAATCATATTCAACAACTCTGTCGCTTACTCTTTCGTTTCTATCCCATACCCAACTTGTAACACCTAAACAAAAAACAAAACAAAAAACAAAACAAAAAACAAACAACACCTTCCGAAACGCTCCCAAACGCACTGCTTCCCCAATCACAGACGCGTTTCCTGTTTTACACAGCTTCAAAATCACCGATACGGAGCTCCTAATCGCTAAGGCTTTTTTTTTTTTGTCAACGTTGCTTTTTATTAAAGCACATAGGTGTAGGAGTACAAATTAAGAAGAACACGTGGGAGACAAAAACCTAAACGTAAGCCACGCGTCAAAATAGGAGCATGCAGATCGGAAAACTCTTTGGCTCCACAGCCGGTCAATCGAAGTTGCCAACGAGATCTTCATCTTTGCTTCAGCCCTCCACCCTTCGTGATTTATACTCTCTACTATGCTTCTTTCGCCTTTTAGCAACTCAGATGCTCTGAAGATCTTACATCGCCGGGTAATAACGTTGGTATTGTTCAGTCGTTCATAGAAGATCCTTGGCTAGACCGCTCATAATAGGACGACAACCTCTATTGTATCTTTTTTGAAGCAACTGAGATTAAATCCATCTTCATCATCGTCCTTCCCATAGGATAAAGAGAAACAGGACTGTGAAAATCTCTGATATGTTGATAAGAACTTTACGAGCTACATATATACATCTCTCTCTGAGATTATTCAGGAAAATCCCAAACTATCTAAGACCACGTTACAACACAACAAGTATTGTAAGAAGAGTTGTTGTGTTTTAATCAAAGTCCTTAAAAAATCCTCTCTACTCTCTCTTTTCCAGCGGCTCTTTGTCGTCGGAGGCTTGTGCCTTGCTTCTCTACCTTTGCTTCTCACCCACGTCTTCTTCTTCCTCCCGATATGTCTCTGGTTCTGAGTCGATGGAGCGGCGAGGTTATGGTGGGCTTTGGTGAGTCGGCGTTTCTCTTGGAGCTTGGTGTCAAGACGAAGTGAAGGTTCGAAACCTGGTGGCTTATATTTGGCGAGGCTTCTTGGAGCTAGCTCCGGTTCTCGGTGTTGGAACGAGTCGGTGGTCTCTGAACTCCCTTGGGTCATTGGAATGATGGGCCACCAAGGGAGACTCGTGTGGAGTTTTTGTCATCCCAACATCGATCTTGGACTCTTTGGTTTAGTTCGGTGGGCAAATTTTCAGTCCATTTTGCAGGTTTGGAAGGTCGATATCAGGATGTGGCTCTCTCCGCTCCCGTCCTCTGTTATGGTTCGCATTACTTCAAAAGTCGAGCTGAATAAGCATAACTTCAACTGTTCTCAGCAAACCAGTGGGCGCGTCTGGGTTTCTGGGATTGTGTGGTTCAAAGCTCTAGGAATTCAGTTTCTTGCTCTTCCTGTGGTCGTTGCGAGAGCTGAAGTCTAGCGACTAGGATCAAAGCTGCGCGAGACAGAACCAATCATTTGGAGCAGCGCTGCTGGCAAGCCGATTTCTACCAAGGCGTGGTCTCATATTTCATCAAAGGTTCTTTTTCCTGCGGCAATGTTTGTTTGGTGTAGTTTCTGCTTCCATATTCTATTTTACCATGTTTTAATTCATTGTCTGAAGGTCTTGTTGTTGCTTGTTTCTTTCTTCTGGTTGCTTCTTAGATTTCATTTTTATTCTGCTATTAGTTTCCTATGTACCTTCTGTCACAAATTTAAAAATTTGGTATAAAATTTAACATTTACACCCAAAAAAAGAGAGTTGTCGTTATTGTTAAAGTAAAAAAAAACGTACTGTAACAAGAGGAAATAACAAGTGAAGAATGATTCCTCAGATAACTTATCCACAAGCTGTTACTGAACTGCCAATGTACGTTGCTTGAACCGGCGTAGACCAAACTCCAATATAGGAAAGCTTCACTCCTATGTCAACTCACCTGTAAAATTCTATCGAGCGAAGTCTGATTCCTAGTAGAAAGGATTTTGATCAT
>CAJHQP010010635.1:0-17964 GCA_905132765.1 Moricandia arvensis
TTTTTTTACAACATCAAAAAGTTTGACTCCGAAGTTTTTTGTTGGATAAATAAAGGAGAATTGCATAAATGACCAAAAAAACTGCTAAATTCAGTAAACTAACCATATGGAATACATGGTTAGAATATCGATATATTATAAGAGGTGATTTACAAAAGTGGCATTCGTGTCTTATTTCTCACGCGCAGTGAAACGGGAAAAAACCCCTACCCTAGTCTATTTTTGTCTTGTACCGAAGGACAGTGAAAAGTCACGAGAATAAAAACCTTTCAGAAGCAAAGGGGGAAAATTAGGGTTTTATCTAGTCAGTTAAATCGGGAAAATCAAAGAAGGCGGGAGAGGCAATCGAACCTCGTGAGGGATTGGGTGTCGATTTTTGTTTTCTGGTTTCGTCTTCAGCAACAGGCGAGGAAGATCCCACCGGAGCAGTTGTCGGAGAGGAGTCCGAGTTGAAGGAGGGAAAGGACGGTTAAGGTTGAAATCTTGAAATCGACGAAGAAGAAGGTTGTTGAGTTCTAACCCACAACATTTTAAGTAAATTTGAGGTTACGGGGTCGCGTGAACTTCCGCGCCTGTAGTAGTCAGTACGAATGTTGGTTTGTTGAAAAACCAATGGTCTGGCCGTTTTGTTTGAGTTACTAATGATCTGTTCCATATGAGAAGATGATTGTGAAAAACGTATTTGCATGTATGTATACCGGTTTTGTAGCTACTGCTGTTGGGTTGTGGTGAAGAACACCATGGTTTGTGATGAATCGATGCGTAATAGCAGAACTATTGTTCAATGTTAAAAGTTAACTATACTATACGTCTGTTGTAGTATAGTACATGCCCATGTCGTACTATGTTGTTTGTTGGTATATCATCGCTTTTATTCTATTTTATGGGACATGTAAATAGAATAGACTGGGTTGTATGTGCTTGTTTATTCGTAGAAAGCATAGTTATTTACGATTCGAAAACTATTGCTAGAGTATAGTACAGTCTGTGTCTTTGTATATGAATGCCAATATATGCGTAATAGCAGAAGCTATTGTTCTATGTTAACAAGTCTTGCTATACTATGTGGAATTGTATAGGCTAGCATGTGGATGTATCTCCCTTGTTATAGTGAAAACCATTTCAGTTTACTATACTATACGGCTGCTGTAGTATAGTACAAGACCATGTCTTATTATGTTGTTTGTTGGTATTTTCGTAGATGATGCCTATGTTTTGTTTAAACGTTTGAGTATATACTATGTTAAATGGTATAGAATAGAATGTGGCTGTATTTTCTTGTATATGTTAAAACGCAATTCAGTTGCCTATACTATACGCCGGCAAGAGTATAGTACACTCCATATCTTACTGTATGCATGTTAAAATATTGACAAATATCAGACTGACGTTGTTTGTTGGTATTTCGTAGATCATTGTTAACTCACCCTGACACTTTCTCTTCTATACGGCTGCTCTAGTATAATACACTCCCCTTTTTACTATGGTGTTTGTTGGTATTTGCTAGATGAAGCTTATTTTAGTTTAAACATTTCAGTATATACTATGTTAAATGGGATAGAATAGAATGTTGTATTTCCTTGTTTTTAGAAAAATCATTTCAGTTGACTATTCTATACGGCTACTATAGTCTACTACACTCCCATGTCTTACTATATGCATGTTACAATATTGGCATATATCAGACTGTCGTTGTTTGTTGCTATTTTATATATCATTGGTAACTCACTCTGACAATATCTCTTCCTATGTAGGATGGAAGAGGTAGGATTACCCCCGCGCCTATTTGAAAAGGGGTTTGAACCCACACGCCGAAAGCGCATCAACAACTACTTCAACCTCAGATGGATCGAGGTTATAAAAGAAAGTCTCACAAAAGATCAGAATGAAATGTTGGTGAGACGCCAATTCCGCCAAATCTTACAGATGGGCCATCATACATTTTCTGTGATGTTTGGGCACCAAATTTTATCCCGGCAGTTGGTCACGTCAAAAGAGTATGAGCTGTGGTGGCTGCTGGCAGGGGAAGCCCATTCGCTATGGAATAGGCGAGTTTGCTTTTGTTACTGGACTGAACTGTAACATTCCACAAACGAACTATCTTAGAAGCACACGGGGGCCTACACAAAAAAAGAAGGGCAAAGGGAAGGGGAAAGCAGTTCCAGCTGATGGAAATGTTTGGAAAGAGTTGTTCGGGTTACGAGGATAAGATTACCCCATCCGATATAATGAAACGTCTGGCCATGCGGGATAAATATAAAGATGAAGAAACAAGGTTGCGTTTAGGCCTTTTGCTGCTTGTCGAAGGTATTTTATGTCCTACCAGTGGGTCAACCAACATTAGACCTGAGGTTGTTGAGATGTTGAGTGATCTTGATGGTTTTCTAAAATACCCATGGGGCAGAGAATCTTTTATTTTAACCATTCGCAGTGCAAAGGGAAGGTCTCCTGCGCAGTATGCAAGTGACACAATAGCTATTCAAGGGTTTGCTCATGCCATGGTTCTAGTTACAGTGTGCTGCTGTCCACAAATAATATGTGAACCTGCTTCGGCGACAGACCTGCTATCAGAAGATGTGCCGATTGAAGAAATTGTTGAAGAAGTGTGTGCTCGTAGTTTGAAAATAAATGTTGTCACCACCCGTAACTTGGAAATAGAAGGGCAGGTATAGTCAGTCTATTATACTTGTATATTTAATTTGTTAGGATATTTAAACTGATTATTCTTCCCAATTGTGCAGGCGAGAGTTAGGTCCATATTATGTCCAAATCATTCTATAGACGGGTTTAGAGATGAAGGTCATGATGTTGCGGTCGACCACATGGTTTCCCTCATTACCTCAAACTTTCCTTTTGAGCACAACAGTTGGTCTGGTGGTGTGAAGGCAACAGATGGTAAGAAAGTTCATGATGTAAGCGATGACGGTGGGTATGTAGATGAAATATCCGGGGAAGCAGCGATCCAACTGACCATTTCTCACCTGACCGCCTTAACGTCCACAACGTACCCAGTGGCCCTCTGGTTATGGTCGGGAGTCCAGAGAAGATGATGAAATGTTGAACCGGATGTTGGCGGTCGAGCAACGTGTCATTGATGTGGTTTCAAGTTTGAAATCTCATTTTGACACTGTTGTTTCTAGTTTGAAGAAGTCTTTTGCAGTGGATCATGAAGAAATTAAAGGCCTACTTAGGCAGAAACTGTCAAATGAATTACATGGAGGTACTTCTTTCCCAGCTCAACATGCAGAACAAGCACAATTTGGTGGTGAACAATGTCCGAATGGATTAAATGATAATGATCCAATTGACATGGGCGCAAACCGAAGCAGACCATGATTATTGTGGTCCAACATTTCAAACCGTTACATCAACCAGAGCACCATCCCCGGGTATTGAAAGTGACAGAATTGGGGATGCTTGTTTGCAGCGAAAACATGGATTTTCTGACGTAAGTTTGTTGTTCTATTCCATCTTTAAAATGTAAAATAGTATACTTGGTATATACAATTTATTTGTATTGCATTGTTAACTTGTGCATTTATTCATGATTTAGGTTGGAGGCTCTTCACCCCAAGTTCTGCAAGTGGATCATGCGGTAGGCAATACCCCAGTGGTGCCCCATGCTTGGTTGATGTCGTAGAACCCCCACGTACTACAGCAGATCGGGTTGCATCTAACTGCGTTGATGGGATCATGAATCCACCCACATAGATGAAGACGTAGGTTTTGTTTTGGTTACAGTGTTTTAGTTACAATTCCAAATTATCTATACTATTTGGGTACGTTTACATACTATAGTATTGAACAAGTAATGTTTCCCTTGTTTTCAATTTAGGTTGCCAGTGACGACGATGACATCTCTTTGGCAGCTCTTCGTCGTAAGATGAAGGGGACTACGAGTCCCGGACGTTCCCTTTCTCCAACTATGCAGTACGTTCGCTTTCCCCTACACCTGGGGGTGGCGTGTCTAATGTTGTAGACGTAATCCAATCTAAACCACTGGTTTCGATTGATGAAGATGTACAATAACTGCTATGTTATTTGATGTGTCTTAGTTGTAGTTATCTTATTGTTTGTCCGGTTGAACCTAAAGTATAATTATTTTTTCTCTTTCTAGAATCAAGTCATTCAGTCCCAAGGCGATGCTATTGGTCCCCTCCCCTCTGCTTCGAGACAACTTCTGTAAGTGTACATATATATTTCTATATAGTACACTAACTTCTGACCTGTAAAAGTAAGAGCTATAGTCGGTTGCTTCATTGGATGTTCAGAACATTGGTGGTATAATAAGCGTAGCTGTAGAGACCGGTTCTGAGGTAGACACTACTGGCCCTGATTTGACCAAAGGAGTGCCACAGAATGAGCAACCGGCAAAAATCCAGGTCAGAACAGTTACTTTAGGTAGCTTAGATTTCCGCTTCATCGTTCTATACTTGACAAACTGAAACATATATTCCCCTCCCAAATTACTATTCAGGGGGACGGTGATGACGATACCATTTCATTGCCAGCTATGCCTCGTAAAAGCTACCGGCTACGTAAAAGGGTTAATAGGTATACCCCCCCCCCCCCCCGGTGGGCAGGATGAAAAAACATAAGTCCAACCTCGTTTCTATAGAAACGACGTTGAAAAAATTGTTTGAAATGGACGCTGCGCAGCCTAATCCGTGTACTAATGACCCAATTGGGCCACTCTTATCTGGGTTTTCCCCATTTATTGGCCTCAATGCGTTTAGAGTTGTGGCTTTTCAAAACGTTACAGAAACCCAATTTGTAAGTCCCTTTCTTGTTACCATAGATATTTCACAGTACTTAATTTTGATGTATCTGTTCTTCAAATCTAGTGACTGCAATGGTGGGGAAGGTGCAATTATATCCAACGATGTTTTCAAGGCTGTTTTTAACGCATCGCGGCCCCTTAGTATTGAGGTGTGTCCTTTGTTATGTATGTACTTCACTTACTATTTTGCTATCTCGATTATTAACCCAACATTTAACACAGGTTGCTGACATGGTGGTCAACTTCATTCGCCACCGAAATGGTGTACATGGCTCCCACCGTTATCAATTCTTACCTTCTCGGTTCTTGGTATCCCTCATCCGTCAGTCCACCCTTGACCGGAATGGCGCCGCTCCCTCAGAAGTTAATTTAGATACCCTATGTGGTGTGTCCATCCCAACCATCCGGCGGTGGTGTGTGGACATTGATGTTATATATTGCCCTTTCCAAATTGATGGCGAGCATTGGGTTGGCGTGGTCCTCGATTTTATCAATTGGTCCATACATGTGCTTGACTGTAACACCGCTTGCGCTTCTGACGCCAAAGTCGAAGCAGCTTTACACCCTGTTTCAATATTGTTGCCAGAACTGGTGAAACGCTATGGTGTGTCACATCCACGAACACAAGGCATTACACAACCTATGTTATCCAGCGTGAAGACCTCACACTTCTATGTGAAATCACAGGTTTGCGCTTCCTTGTCGTATTATAAATGCCCCCTGCATTTGTTACATTATATGGCCTGAAACATTCATAGGATTCAATATCTATACTTATGTTTTATACAACTGTATAGTACACGTACGTCATAATCATGTTGGCTGTTCTCATACTATGTTATATTTTTAGTATAGAAACACTTTGTTACTTCCATATTTGTATACATCTATCGTACGTTTAACTGTTATAACATTTTTCCTACTTATTATATCACTCTTACATTATTATGAGCAGGATTATCACTCATACTATGTTATTATATCACTCATACCGCTACTTCAAGCAGGATTATCATGTGTGGCGTCTGTATATTGTTGGAGCTTCATGCACGGGTAACCTTGATCTTTGCTGTCATATAACGGATGGCTGTATCCGGAATGCTGAGCAGCGGTATGCAGTTGAAGCGTTCGCCACCTTTAATCCTGAGCTTCTTGCCCCATAACTTTGTGGCTTTCGCTTGCGTCTGTCAATGTTGTTGTTTAACTTTATATGTATGTGCGGTGTTGCTTTAAAAACGCCTTCACATCCTCGACCTTTCTCTCTGCTGAATTCGTATGTTTGTACTACCAACCGTTGTGCTTTATCACGTACTTATGTGTGATATGTTTATTTACATGTTTGTCTCTTTATTTCTGATAAGTTATACCATCAATATGCTTATCAAACTATACTATACGCGGACCATAGAATAGTCTATGCTACCATATATTCATTTAGTATATTTGTTTTTCCACATAGTATAGTATCGGTATACGCATTTTCGTCAATTACCAGTTCAGAGACCTGAAACCCAATGTATATATAACAGCCTCTGCGTTTGATGACCATAATTGATTGGTTTACATTCATTTGTTTGCTTTTTGCTGCTACTTCTGAGTGTTTAATAAAACATGCACGAAATTATATATTGGGCATTTCATTTATATTACACCAAAAGATGAAGGTTTACATAGGGGCTTACATAAGAACAACAGTAGTTCCATACTATGTACATCTGTTTTAAGAGACAGTTATGGTATAGTCCTAAATAAGATTGTATACACCATGCTTTGCCATATACAAACTTATTGAGGACATGTTCACCACTACGTTGAAATCTTACATGCATGCCATCATTTTAGATGACTGCTTACACTATTTATGCCCAGTTCCAAAAAAGATACTTCATAGACCACCTTCATATGCCCATTTTTAGACGCCTTTTTACATAGCAGTGCGGCAGGAGGCCTTGTTGTGGCCTTCCTTCCGACAACGTGTACAGCGACGACCCTTGACGGTTTCCAGTGCGCTGACATAAGGGTAGCACTAACGTTATAATATTTCTATTCTATTCATGTTTAATAGAATAGTTTAGGGGATCCAAAATTTATATTTATTACCTTATACTCCCCATGTGACAAAATGCGTTGCTTTCTTGGGCGGCCAGGTGGCCGCTTTACAGCTGGGGTAACAGCTCACCACTCATTGATCCACCTATTTCCATTGCCCCTACAGCTGGTACAGGGTAAATACTTTCTTCAAATGCACGGCCCCATGTCTCCGCATAATAGGCTGATGCGACCATAGAATCAGTTGGTATGTTAGCTCTTCCAGCTGCTGCAACTGCATGTTTGCAAGGGATACGTAACTCCTCGAACTCTTTGCATGTGCATGTTCCGGTTAGTAGGTTAACCATGTGACACCCCCCTTCCGTCTCTTGCACTTGAAACTCCATCTCGCTAATAGGGCGCACAGAGAGGCAAGTAGATGCCTCGAAGTTTGCTTCCACCAGCTTCATAACCTTTGGCGTCAATGTCCCTGAATGACGGGCTGCCTTCGCCGCCGCTTATAGCAAACCAAGACATAACCGTTGTTTCGAATGTATTCGAACATTGAGATGAGGGGGAATTCTCTTGCTTCTTTCAGTACCGCGCTCCATGATTCCGCAATATTTGAATCCATGATGTTATAGCGAACTCCTTTAAAATGTGCTCGCGTCCAATGCATGAAACCTAAAGACCAATACAAACGAATCAATAAACTATACTATTAGTAACGATAACATAGTCTACTAATATCAATTTCTTTGTACAACTACTTTTTTCCCACCTATATCAACAAGATATGCTGCACATCCCGGATGCACCTTTTGTATTTCAATGAATTTTTGTTGAAATCAGCCACGGTGAAGGCTCGTGCAGCAGCCCCATCATACTGGCAACTCTTTTAGATTTGAACCTCGCTCTTATGTTCCTCCACAGATGGACACTGCATGCTGCATTGATGTGCTGTCGGGTAAACCTAGGCAGCAACACATTACTATTAGTACTATACTATATTAAATTTCTGAAATAGTATAACATTTAAGATTGATACAAACCTTTTTCAGTCCATTGTAAATACTTCCATGGCGGTCTGATATAAATACCAGCTCACCTGAATCAACCACAAATGTTGTGAGCTTCTGGAGAAACCATTCCCAGGAAGCATCATTTTCGCTATCCACTACCCCAAAGGCAAGAGGGAATATTTGAAAATTTGCATCTTGGGCACATGCTGATAGTAAGCACCCTCCATAACGTCCTTTCAGACTTGTCCCATCAATAACAATCACTTTCCGCATGTACTCATACCCTTTCACAGAAGCACCATACGCGATAAAAGAATACTTGAACATTAAACCACCAACATCCAACTCAGTGTTCTCTAGCATGCAGATGGTTCCGGGATTGGTTGTTTGGAGAAGACCCATATAGGTTGGCAAGAGGGCGTAGCTTCCCGCCATAGAACCAAGCGATTTTTCCATCGTAACTTCCCCCGCCCTCCACGCTTTCCAATATGATACGTTGACATGGAATTCATCAAGTAACATTTTACGAATTGAATCTGGAGTTGGACCTTTCTTTATGTTCACGTAACGTGCCTGCATCAGTTCTCCGATTACTTGTGTGGTCGCCAGCTTATGATAGTTTCTTCTAGCATCAACAGTACAACAATGTTGCAGAGTTGCTTGTCGTATTTGGAAATTCCCTGAACCATCAAGCTTGACAGCATATACCCTCCAAGGACATTCCTCTGCAACACAAACTAGGACCATAAACGTAGGGGTTGACCTCCTTGTTCGGAAGTGAAATTTGCGGTTAATTTCATGGATCGCAATTTAATTTTGCAATCTGACTTAGATTTGAAGACGCGTCCCACAAAAATTCCATCACCTTCATATTGGACATCTTCTAAAGCATTATCGACCCCTGAATATGTTCGGCAAACCCGATGGGTTAGACGAGACAACTGATCGAAGTCTTTTCTCAATTATTGTAAACTATTCTATTAAAAACAAATAGTATTAGTACATACCTTCCCCTCCCAACACTATGATAACCGGGGTGCATCACGCCCAAACAGCGCAGGCTCGCCTGATTTGTCGTTTAACATCTCAAATAATGCATCTTGGAATCTACTCCATGTGTTGTATTGCTGAACGGGAGTTCTTGCTGTACTGGTTCCCCCTCCTCATCATCGATGAGGCTCCGTGTTGTGCAATGCAAGCTTCTGCAACTGTGGGTGGGAACAACTGTCTCCGAACATTTCGGCTGCCTCTCTTCTTCGTCCATCGGTGGGCTCTTCTATGCGTCATCATTGGGCCGCGAGAATCATCATCATCGCTATCTATGTACCATCCTTCATCAACTTGCTATCCCTTTACCCCTATTGTCTGTCCCAACAGGTGGGGTACGAAGCCTTATTATTGATGGTTCCCCAATTACTATTCCACCTCTGTAATATGGTATGGTATTCGGAACTCTTCAACGGTTGAGTGTATGCCCGTTTCTCGCAGGGGGGGGGGGCATGTCAGGGGGGAATCAGACATGGTGAATTCCTGCCACTCATCATCGGTATCTTCACCATGAACCACCATAGTCTCTTCTTTCCTTGCCTACCCCTGCTTTACTCTGCTGGCCCATTGCTTCGTTGTTCTTCCCGTCCATGCCGAGAACATCAACAACTTGTGCTATGGTGACACACAAGTTGACTTCTTCTATTTTTCTCCGCATTTGAACAAACACATCAACTTCATGGTCGTCACTTATGAACTGAGGTGTTGACCCATCACCATCGTCGATCTCAAGCCATTCAGGGTATTGGTAGGATAACTTCAGCGCGGTGTTTCTACTCTCTATCCCTAACCCTTTCTTCACCATTTCAACCAACTCTTCATAGGGGAGTCTCGATTTTAGCTGGATCCACCTATTATCTGTTTCAAAGTTTCTGGTCAAACATCCATCGGCCGTCTGTTTCGCGGACCCATTGCCTGTTAGAAGACGTACGTTGTCCTGTGGAAACATCTGCGCAAGCATGCAAAAAACAGAGTTATTCCCATTCTTTACTATATGTACACTATGGAGTAGTCTGCATATCACTACCACCCTATCTCTTATTAAATACTTATATAAGCAAACGAACTTAACAATGCTTTCATTTCCCTCAGATCTGTAAATGAAGATGATTAGTACAGTTAATTTTTTACCTCAACTTCTCTTTTTCCGTATAACTGCTCGGTTGTCTGCATCTTCTGCCATTTTTGTTAAACTCTTCTATACCGAACTTGCAGAATAGAACACAGATCTTTAATGTAAAGCAGCAAGGTTGTTTATAGCCACACAAATTTTAGGCGCGAATCGAATTTCAATTAATAATTTCTGTCATTGTTAGGTTACTGATTTGACTGTCTAAAGACAGTAGCTGTAATTTCTAGGGGTCATTACCGGGTCTATTCTATTTGCTTCTCACGCAGACGCGCCTTGTAAGGCGAAAGGGCAACATCTCTCCTTACCTGTCCCATCTATCCTCTCAAATATACACATGGTTATTTCCCTAATTCTATACCCCACTATAGTTATCCCACCAATTAACCCTAAAATACACGCTTAGATCAATTCTTTGTTTTACGAAAAAAATCTATCCAATTTCAGTTTAATTTTATTTTTAATTTTACCACCAAATTTGATACTATTTTCAAATTTATCATTTTTTTAAAAAAAATCAATAATGAATGACTATTTTTAAAAATACCCTAAATTTATGATGGAAATAAATTAAACTATTTTTTTAAATATTTTTTTAAAAAAAAATTCAATCTCACTTCTTTGACACTAAACTCTAAACAATAATCACTAAAGGTAAATATAAATATTAATATATTTTTAATTGAAATTCTTTTTGAAAATAATACTTAACTTTTGTTATTTTTAATAATTTTTCTTTTAGTTTTAAAACTGGATTCTTGTGTGTAGAAGAAAAGAACGAAATTAATCATCAATTGTCTAATACATCAACAAAATGGAAAAAGATAAATCTTCATAAACAGAAAATGGTTGACGGCTGTAAAAATTAACATAGATCATGAAAATCAAACAGAACAAGTACAACTAACGAATCATGCCAAAAGAATGCAGATCATGCAGACATATCAAGCAAATGAAATTATTATAATTTTGGATAATAAAAACCGTTCAAATAAAAAAAGTTATATGTTTAAATAATAAAAACATACAAGAAAATATAATCAAAAAACATAATATAAAAATATAATATATAAACGACAATACATGTTGCACTAAAACTATGTTACTAAAATTTTTAAAATCAAAATATGAAAACATTAAAATTTAATGAAATATATATACACACATATATATCCCACTAGCATACATAGTTAAATTATATTACTTGCATAATACATATTATAAGTACACACATTATATGAATATAATAATTTAAATAAAGGTAAAATTATATGGTGAAAATTGAAAGAAAAATATGTAGTTAATGATAGTTATTAATATGTTAAAATTGTAAGTAAAATAGAATGAAAATATTGTATTTATAAAAGCTTGTAAATATATTTAAAATTAAATATTGCAGATCTCTGGTAAACCAATCTCAATATATAGCGGGTGAGATTTACATGCAGATCTCTTATTTTTTTTTTCAGAAAAAGACAAAAAAGTTGAAGTGCATAAGATCTCCTTATATCTCCAATGTAAGATCAAAATTGGTTGAATGGGGAAAGCAGTGTGACATAATTGCCACGGGCAGACGATTTGCACTTCTCCTGCCTACACTTTTCGAAGCATATTCGCTAAATTTTAATATGATCCTACTCCTAAACATCATTTGAAAAGTAATTTTCAAATTGTTCTTATGTTTTTACAAATACTTTTACTAAAAAGTATGAGATGACACACTAACAATATGATATAATACACTAATAATTATCACATGTCTTATGCCTAACTATGACATGATAATTACATTTTAATGTTGATATATATTCTTAGTAACTTTTTAATATAAGGTAATAAATTGTACATCATTATTAAAATAAATATATTAAATATAATATTTAGATAATATAATAGTAGAAATATAATATTATATTTGAATTTTAAAATATTATTTAACTATTTTATAATTAGAAAATTGTGATTCTTATTTTTTTTCAAAATTTTATGTAAATTTTATAAAAATTATAAAATTTTAATCCTAATACAATTAATTTCTGTTTGATATCTAAAAAATTTTATAAGTACTATTTAATTTTACTTGTTGATAATTATGCAATTTTATGTCATTTTTTAATTTTATACAATTTAATTTAATATATTTAGATAAAAATCTATCTAAAATTAAATTTTCAAAGATATACATATCTAATTTTAAATAAAAAGTTATATATTTTATTTTAAATTTTATGTATAATTAAATCCAAATTTATATTAAATTTTTAGTAAAAATAAATTTAAATATTAACAATTTTTTAAATATTAATTCAAATTTTTTTTTTTATTATTACACATTGTGCAGAACTTAATTAAATGAAAAAAAAATGATAATTACTTTTAGTGTGATCGAATTTCTCACCTCGAAAAGAAGATAAAACTCATAAGCCAGGACACCATGCAAAGATGTTAGTATTTGCTAAATTTGAAATTTTAGATTTTTGAAAACTGCTATAATTGTTCTAAAATTAATTTCTAATTAATATTGTGTAACTTTTAATTAACTGACTGGACGCTAGGTCCAGATGGACCGCCACGCGTTACACCTATCAGAAGAACAGAGTTTGGTAACTCTCTCGTCTTGATTTGATCGGCATCAATTTAACTTCAGTTCATAGTTGATATACTTTTTCTTAAAATTCAATGTCTTGTGACGCAAACATGCAAGACTCTCAACGCAAAAAACTAGTACTAAAGGCATGCTACACCATGTTAGGCACATAATCAACGCAAATGAAAATAGATGTTTTTTTTTAATGAATCAGTTCAAAAAAAAACATCCATTTCATTTCAAGATTAGTAAAAGAAAAAAAAAAGAAAAAAACATTCATTTCAATTATTTGTATTGTAAACACAGCTTCATTCAATTTAATTGTAACATTACAATATGTAATATATATATTGATAAACTTAAAAGAATTGATTTGGTTTATCTATGTTATCAAAATACATTTACCTATTCAGTCACACATGCAGAGGAGAAATCAAGATTTAATGTGCTTCAGCTGAAATAGTGGATATATGGGTAACCTATCATAATTAATTTTGTGCAAGTAAGGATAAACCACAGAGAAATGACGGGAAAAATGTCATTTTTGACCCTAACAATTTTGTGTCGTGCCTTTTTATACTCAAACAAATTATAAGTGAAAATTATACTTGTACTAAGTATTTATTTAAATTTTCGGACCCAAACTTCAATCCGTAGCATAAAAATCTACCTTGACTAACATCACGTTAGTCACCGTTATGTTAGATAAAACGACGTCGTTTTGTATTGGAATATTTTTTAAAACAATTTGCATTTGCTGGATTCCAAACCGTGGTCCCACAAACATACGAACAAGCTCACTTACCACTGTGCTACAACACTTCTATTGTATTCTTATTAGATTGAAAAACATCTATATTTGATTGCGATATTCTAAGAAAAAAAATATTTTTGTTACAAATTTTATTATTACAGATTATAATTGCATTAATAAGTTATAATTTTAAGTTTTTACACTCTTACACATGTAATAAAAATAAAAATGATATTTCATAAATTATTCAATCTAATTTAAAAATGACGTTTCTCAAATATTTAGCTAATTTAAGTATTTGAAATTTTAAAAGAAAAATACTCTAAGATAGACATAAAAAGTTTTTGTCATTAAAATAGTATCTCAAAAGAAAAAATTACCCAAAAAATTACTTTATTAAAGATGTAAATATACATTATACCATTTGAGTTAACTAATCCAGACTTAGTTTAGAGTATAGTGGGTTTGTGAGGTAGGTTTAAAATTTAAAAAATAAATAAAAATTTAAAATTAAAAAAGAGTTATATATTTGGTAATTTTTTTCTTGAGATAGATTATTTTGGACAAAAAACTTAAAGGTCTATTTGAAAAATTTCCCATTTAACAAATGCCTACATATATATGATTATGTTTTACTTAAAATCAAAACTTAAGTCTTTATAGTACTATTTAAAAGTAGTGAATTGAGTACATGTATATTTTTAAGTTTTGATTTAGTACATTGTTTAAAAATTTAAGTTGTGATCTTTTAAGAAAAAAAGATTTTTTCTTAGAATTACAAATCAAAATAGAATTCTTTCAATCTAATATGAATACAATAGAAGTCTCGTAGCACAAAGGTAAGTGAACTTGTTCATCCTTTGAAGACCATGGTTCAAATCCTAGCAAATGCATAAAAAGTTCTAATACAAAACGACGTCGTTTATGTAACATAAGAGTATGCACTAAACTGATGTAGTCAAAGTTATTAGAGTTTATGCTATGGATTGATGTTTGGGTCGAAATTTTTTTAAAAATCTTTGTTCAGTATAATTTTGCACTCTATGATTTGTTAGGCTATAGCACACGACCTGAGATTTTGAGTACACATGACACTTTTTCCCGCAGAAATGACATACGGGTTTTGTAAAGATTAGTAAACAAGATTATGACCACTGCTGAAAGTTAATGCCACTGCCCAGGTACCTATAAATGGGGTTCTATGGATGCGGACACCCATTAACCTGGGGACCAGCTCGCGCCGATACTACAGGTTTTGTGCCGTAACTGAGAGTAGTCGATGAAGCCACTGAAGAAAAAAGCTTTGCTATCTACAACAAGAATCACTGAAGAAAAGTTAAAGACGGGTTATTAATGCAATGAAGACGATTGAAAACAACTATACAAATCTTCAGTGTGCATAATATAATGTGATATTACTCATGGTAGTTGTTGATGTTTCTGATGTTTCTTTTGGGATTAACCCCACGTTCTAAACCAATTCTACCAATATTTCCATGTTGGCACCCACTCCCCCAACGTAATGACGTTAACATACAGTAGAACAAACAGAGTTCCCTATTTATGGGAGAGAACATTAGATTACTTTTAATCTCACGTTTCCTCTCTTACATCTCTGATATCTCGAAATTTCCACTGAGATTTACATTCAATTAATGTTCAAATGCACATAACATTCGTAGGGCTCTCCGGGCACATGATATGGGAAGCAATGTCCGTTATGCGGAAGAATATGTTCATTGTGTTGAGTCAGCCAGTGATGCCAGAACGACAAAGGGGTTTTTTGTTCACATATTCATCTTCATCCATGCTGCATCAATTTATGATGATCCATCCATCGCCATGATCTATCACAGATGTTGTAGGATTGCTCTGTATGGTCATCTAGATGTTGTCAACTAGATGAATCATCTCTATGGACATATATAGTTTGTTTCTTATCATTCAACTCAGGATGAGATCTCGTAAACAGATACTAAGATATACTTTGTCTATTAGTCAATATTAGTATTGTTTCTGAGTATATACTCTAAGCTAGACACTGAAACTGGTCACAACAGAGATATAAGATTTCAAAATTGAATAAAAATGACTATAAAATAGACTTTATTAAGTATGTGGTGTGTGTGTAAATATACATGTGATACCCATTTGGTAACACTAATCTCATACTATTGAACAATTTAAGTCATGGGTGGGCGTTTGGAGGTGGGTTTCAAATTAAACAATAAAAATGAGAAATTTTCAAAATAAAAAGTCTATTTAGTCAGTGTTCCTCTAGAGTCTCCATTTATGTAAGATAAGATTTCTTAAGAGATATACTTGTAAGGCGTATTTTCCCTCCTTCATTTTATTGACTATTAATTATTGCGTGATCGAATATATTACATTAGTGTGACATTATGTCTTTCCGGAGGGGAAGAAAAGATTGAGAATAGAGGGATCTGTTTAAATGCGATAGTGTAGCTAAGAGTTTTTAGCGGACAAAATATGTGTTTTGCATTTTTATGCGGAAAGTTTTGTATATTGTGGTTTGGCGGAAAGATGCAAGTTTTTGGTCGCGGAAAAATACGTTTTTGCGGATTTTGACTGGAATGTGTTGTTCTTGTGCACCAAAAATGCGTACGGGTTTTAGCGAGACATGGGAGAATGCGTCCTTTGTCGTTTTCGGTCGACAAGAAAAATGTGTTTTTCGTTTTTTGGTAAGACGGAACAGTACCGTTTTGCGTGTGTGTGTAAAATGCGTTTTGTGGATACTGCGGATATATACGTATCTATCTACGTTTGGCTGGGAAAATTATTTTTATAAGCGGTTTTAGGCAGGTCGTGTAAATTAGACCGAATGTGCTCTTTGTGCCTTTGGTTTGACAGCGAAAAATGCATTTTTGCTGTGTTCGTGCGGAAAAAATGCATTGTGTGTGTTTGGCGGAATGCGTTTTCGCGATGTTTCAAAGATTGTATATGGAGTTTTGCTGGGGAAATGTGTTTTGAACGACAGATGTTGAGCAGAAAATGTACTTTGATGTAGTTTCTCATTTGGAGTGTGGGGTGAGTGGAGGGGCAGTTAATTTGGAAGGAAGTGCATCTTTTCACTGTCGGGAAAAATATCGTTTTGTTTTTTTGTTGCACGCGTATAAAAAGTGGGTAATTTGTAATGGTATTGTGACAGAAAAATGTATTTTTTCTTTATTTTTGTGCGATACTGCGTTTTTCACTTTTTTCATGAGTGACCAAATATAATATTACGGTATATGTTTCGTAATGCTGTAACATATATAATGAGATATAATAACAAGTATACCATTTGACAACACATCATCTATCATAGATTCGGTCCAAATTGAAGTGGCCTTCACGCTGCTTTGACTAAGCTATAGAGATTCAAAAGTCATCCATATGCCATCTAAAATTCAAGTTGTCACTTTTAATTCTAACAAAAAAAATTCATTTACTATCTAGAGATGAGAGTCATCTCTGGAAAGTGTTGAAATAAACACTAAACCCAATCTCTCACTTGATTGTCAATATCGGATAGCCCAAATAATTGGCGGAGAGTTAAAGCTTTAGTGATTGTGGCATAATCAGTTGAAGGAAAGAAGAGAATTATGTTCATGTTGTTGGTCGAGCTGCCCCAAGACGACAAAGTATTTTGGTGCTGTTTGCATTATAATTTCCCGAATTGCGAATTGTAAGTTATTGTGTGGGCATAATCACTTTAAAGGAAGAAGGTTTCAAATCTATTTCCTAATCGACGAAGCAACCATGACTGTAATCCAAAAAAGAAGTATGTGCGCGCCTTTTGCCGATCGCATGCGAGTTCTCTAGAGATTGTGGATACCCAACTTATGGAAACATTGGCTGTCTAAATTTCAGTCCCATGTTGGGGTTGAATCTGAGGAATACCCATTCCATTGACATGAAGAGCCAAATCAACTTCACATTGCAGAAGCCATATGTCAATAAATCAAATTGATTAGTGTCACGTCCAACCGAACCACCCACGGCCTAATGACCAATCGCAGACCCCTCCTCTCGGCCCTAGTCTTCACTTCCAGTTTTCAACATCGGGATGCATAAATTTTTTGAGAACCGAAATCATGTTTATTGTCCATTGCAACTCACCACATGACGCTTCTCCCGTGCTTTTGGCCCTCACTCCACACGGATAATCTCGATATCACTCCCGAATACGTGTCGCTCATCCCTCTTCACTGTTTTATCCATCCAGCATAAGCAAACGCTTCAAACCCTTGAGTTGCTAAACGAATGAATGTGACGGAAAAGTGTAAAAGTCATTTTGATGACATAGTGAGCAAATCAATTCTCTTAAGCACGTTCCACAAATATCAACAACCTGGGGATGCTTGACCAACCTCACACCTATCTCAAAACCATATCACCCTCGGTGCGCCCCATGACAATGTCTTAAGATGCATCTACAAGGTCCAAAACCAAGGTATGTCTAAACTCACCCTTCTGCATTACCACTAATGTAACGCCTTAGCCTACCGCCCATGGCCTAATTTGGCCACCCACCGCAAACCGCTCTCTCTGCCTGTGGGCCCATCTATAATTCAATTACCAATTCCGTGATAGGTCGTAAAATTTTTCTAACTC
>CAJHQP010010636.1:0-17962 GCA_905132765.1 Moricandia arvensis
GATGATAGAAAAGAGTTATGATGTAGAACCAATAAGATATGTTGGTCTAATCTTCCTCTCTTCATGCATGTGTCAAATACATGAATTGTATATTTTTAATAATATTGATTTTGATAATGATTTGTATTACAAATTGTACTAGTTATACTAGTTGTACAATTTTCTTTAAAAAAAACAGTTTCATCTTCTTTGCTCTTGACGCCAAAAAAGTTGATGTAGAAACCAGAAAAATCTTCAAACTGTGCTCCAAAATCACGAGTCAACCAGTAAGAAGAATAAAGAGCGGAGCATGTTGACAACTAAGGTCTCTTTTCATGTAAATAGATAGTTTTTGGGGTTTACTTTTGGAAAATTTATGTTTGTTATAAACTTATGTTCTTTTTAGTATTAAAACTTATGTTTCTTTTGACGTTAAATTTTTTTTTTAATAGCTTTAGAAACTATTAAAACTTATTTTCTTTTGAAACTTATATTTTTGTAAGCAATAATTGTGTTTAGTTTAAATATACATGTATTTTGGGTATAACTAATGCAACAGATTCAACTAAGTAATAATATTTAATAATGGTAACAACTAATATAACTACTCGACATTGGTGTTCAACCATAATTGTTAGAATATGATACACATTTAAAAAGTGATCCATATTTAAAATAATAATAAAATAACAACTAGTTGTATCAGTTTTCTAGTTGTACCGACTGTACGTAGTTGTACTAGTTTTTGAAGTTGTACCAGTTTGTGCATAGTTGTACTTTGACACTGAAATAAAAAATATTAGTTGTACCACATAATAAATAGATTTACCTCAGTTGTATCACTTATTTATGTTTACATGTATTTGCCCAATTACAATGAAATAATTAGTTTTGTAAAAATACATTTCATTTCATGTATGTTTTCCAAAAATTATGTGGACAAACAAGTTAACAAAACTTAAAAGTATAAGGTAGATCATGTAAACTTATAGAGTTGTGATAATTTAAATTATTATTTTTTTTAAAACTTCAAATTAAATTAAAGGAACTTTCTCAGTACATATCAGTTGAGATACTTTGATTGTTTTCTTCTATGGAATACCAAATTGGTTTTTTTAATTTCGGAATAGTCAAAGTTATACCAGTTGTACCAGTAATACTCGTCTAATATATAATAAAAAATTATATCAATTGTTTATATCTAGTTTTAGGGGTTATACCAATATTTTCACATAATAGCTTTGTAAAAATATGTTCAATATTTTTTTTATCATAATAATATGACTCATATAGTTAATACCTTAAAATATAAAGTACATAATGTAAATTAAGAGTGTAATGTAATAATTTAATAGAAATTGAAAAACCTTAAGAAAATAGATGAAATTTTGTCATCACATACCAATTAGAATATTTATTTGTTTATTTCATGTGCAGATTATAAAATTCATATATTAGTTATACAATTTTTAACATGTTAATTGTACGAGTTATACTAGTTATACTCAGTCGAATGAGAGAATAAGATAAGAAAGATTGTATGATTGTGAGTGGTTGAGATTAAACAAATAGAAAGAGAGAAAAGGAGAGATATGTGAAAATTGTGTGGCCAAGATTAAAACATAGATGTGGTGATCCAATGGTTCATGTTACCTTTTCATAAAAGGGCAAAATCCTAATTTTATTATCTTTGGTCTATGCAGATTTTTTTAGGATGGTGAAGATTAATTTTTAGTCACTTGGTTCATATCAGATTAAAGTCCTGCTAATCCAAGAATCTGACCCATCGAAAATTCACATCTACGGCGGTTTTCCGCGAAGAAGAAATGTTATTCCGCTGTTCAACACATCATCCCCTAGATTGCATGATTACGTTGTTGTTCGTATCTTGTAAAAGTTGGGTTTCAGCTAGGATTAAATTATGTAATGGGCTTAATTGATTCCTTATTGTAACATATTAGGCCTTGAGCCTTATAATACAAGGTGGCAAAAAAACTCAAGTACTTGTGAGTTTCAGTAGTTTTTGTAATTAACTATATCAAGAAAATAGATAGGATCATTTGATTAACAGCCACACAAATAATACATCATTAGGATTACTATGCATTCCTTCTTTAACACTTTCATATCTTTCAGAAGGGTTGAGAGATTCTATCTTTTGCTTGTGATATAATTCGATCTTTGGATCGATTTTTTTCCGTGTTTTCAAGCTATATTCAAGGCAGTGCATTCATATTTTCTTTTATTATACCAATATAGCTTAAATTAATAAGAGTTCGCTTAGGCGAGTTTGGGTTTCGATCTTTGATCGATTTCAAGCTTCCGCTATGTCGGATATACTTTCGCAAGGTGATAGTTTTGATTTGTTATAAATTAGTTTCTACTCTCCGTTTCAAATCTGATGGATTTGATTTATCGAAGCCTTCATATCCTAGTTGCCTCCTTCAATTTTTATCTTCTCCATTGATCATCCTCATCCTCTATTTCCTCACGAAATCAATCTTTGTTTTTATAAGTCTTGGCAAAGTATTCAGAAGGGATAGATTTTTGAGTTTTGCAGATCTGTTTTTTTCCGATTTGGTTCATCTTAAGAAAAGCCAAAGCTTGCTTTAGTGAGTATTTTGGCAATAGTTGACTCTAAATCGATTGAAATTATTTGAAGTTTTCATATCCAGAGGAAAAGACTGAGAATTGTGGAAGACAGAGGCGCGATGAAGAGTACTGGTTTCAGATTCCATTGATGAGGTACTTGCTGATCTAGGCCAGAGAAAATATTAGGGACAAAGGTCCACATCGGTAGTTGGAGGGAATCCTTAATAGTATGAGATGAACCACTCCACTTATCACCAATTGATTTTAGGTTGAAAGCTCATCTAGCTTAACAGGCTATCATAGCCCACGATCCAAACAATCTAACCCGATCCATTATCGATCCAGCCCAAAGTCGATCCATCGATCCTTGCCCGAATATTCTGAGATTGAAGATCAAAAAGCCATCATCTCAGGGAGCGTATTACGGATAAATGTCTCACATCGGTAGTTGGAGGGAATCCTTAATAGTATATATGAGAGATAGACCACTCCACTTATCACCAATTGGTTTTAGGTTGAAAGTTCATCTAGCTTAACAGAGAAGACATACATAGAGAGGAGAGAGCATAAGCCTGCCAGCAGTGAAAGTTTCACAGTGCCGGAGGAACCGCTTCCTACATGGAAGCCACGTGTTAACACATTGGTGTGAAGAAAAAGCCGCTTGTACTTTTGAGGTTATTTTGGACTGTTTTCTTTTTTATGAACTTTAGGTATATAATGTTTTCTCTTATTGAACATTGAAATGTAATTTGAAACATATGTAATAGTCTTTGCGCTTTTTCAATAAAAAATTGTTGACCAAAAAAAAATAGAATCATGTAACTTAACAATATAAATAACATTTTTAGGTATTTGTTAGAACAAAATTATATTTCTTAGTAAAATATTGTCAAATATATTTTTATCATTAAAAATTATATCCTATTTTTCTACGAAATAAAAAAACATACCAAGAAAATACCAAAACAAATAATAATAAAACTCATTAGGATTACTATGCATTCAGACCATAGGTTTAAATAGAGTAACATAAAATTATTTTAACTAGTTTTGTATTTACTTTTATACATATAAATGAATAAATTTTATATAAACATAATATTAACTAATTAATGACAATTTAAGTATTTTGTATATTATTGCAGGCGGGGCTGAGTCACGTAGTTAGTATTGAAATAATAATCGTCATGGGTGTAGTTCTGTATGCTCCAAAACAAAAATCGTAATATGCTCGACCAAGGAAAACGAAAAGATGAAGGTACAAAGACTGAGAAAGAGTAAAAACCAGAAAGATTTACATCGTCAAGGACAAGAACATTTCAAGAGCACGACGTCGTTAGCATGGTGAGGATTGGTAGCTACGCTATATTTGGAAGAATTGGAGAAGCATCAAAGTCATCACCAAGGATTCCGTTTGACTGATCTTCTGATTTTATGGAAGAGTCTTTCTTGCTGCGTTCTAGAGATGTTGCTTCGAATATTCCAAACCCTAACACTAAGCAGCAGACAATGAAACCAGGAAGAGAAAAGTCCATCTCGTAGGCAATCTCCATGACGATTATGCATGCTCCCGCTACCATTAAATGCCTAGGGGACGAAAACACCATATGCAATCTGCAAAGACGAACATGTAATGCATATGAAGCAGCTGTTGTGTGCGTACATGAAATGTAAAGATGTTGCAGAAGGGGGTAAGGCTTTAAGGAAACCTCTCTTCAGCGATGTTATCAACATAGAATATTAGAATGATCCCAAAAAAAATGGCGCTAAGGAAAGCCCACGCAGAAAATGGCAACTCGACAGTTTTCCCTGAAGACCCCTGGAGTAAAATTTTGATATTAGTAACCTAAACCGGCATTGGCTACGTTAGCGTTTAGTCCTTCTCATTGCAAAACAAGTAGCATCACTTACTATGAAAAGGTCCCACATGGCCAAAGGAAACAAGAAACATGTTGCAGAAGTAATGGTTATCGCATGAAGTCGTTTCTTCTGCTGGTTCTGTGAAAGCAGAGAAGTGGTTGGTCAAAAATATGAGAGGAAAAAGGACAGGCGTAAAAGATAGAATACGAGAGAAGTACCTTAAGGGAAACACGCCGCGCAATGACTCGCCTTAATGCAGATAAGATTCCAGCAAAAATCGGTATCATCATTCCCATCAGCCCTAGTGCTTCTGGTGTTAATACATCTTCCTCTTTGATGTCAGTGTTATCTTTTGAGGGTAGTTTGTTGTTAAGTTAAACAAACCAACTTGTAAACTTAGGCAGCTAAAAATGAAACAAGGCGGGGTGAGAGAGAGAACTATATGGGTTTAAGAGATGGAACTTGCATAAAAGGATATAAACGGGGAGAGAGATGATGTCGCCCATCCTTGAGACAAGAAAAATAGAGCTACCAGCATTGCAATAAGGCCACCTACCTGACACGATTTGTGAAATATGAGAATTTGTTTGTCCTAGTCGTTTACATAGCATACGGATTAGCCAGAGGAAACATCATAAAATTACATAATTAAAGTTCAAACTATTCAACAAGTTAAAGCTCTATAATTTGTCTGCGAGAAAAATAAGGTGATGCATGCCAAGTGAATAAACAACATAATAATGCTAGCTAACTGGTTAGATTGACTAAAAATGATTACCTTTTTCCAGATGTGGCCTCTTCGTCCATACAGTACTCCAGAAAGTACTCCAAGAACAGCACCAGAGTACTCTGACAAGATAGCTCTGGCAATAATACACTAAAATAATCACCAAGGAGAACCGAATTTTTCAAAGGAGGTTAACTGGAAGATTATAAAAGAGTTTTAAGTCCACAATTTCGATAAGCTCAGAAGTAAGGTTCAACTATCCTACCTTTCAGAAGCCAAAATCTAAGAGAGTAACGTAAGAGAAAGATAGAAGAGAATCTCATGACTACCTAAGCGGCCACAAGACTTGAGACCTTTTCCCCACAAGATGAAGTATAGAGCTGTGATGACTCCATTGATAAGAGAAGGTACAATCTGAAAGAAACACAGTTTCCCCAGAAATTAGTAGAGGAAAAGTTTAGTCCAAACTCTCTCATTTTATGTGTAACAAATGGGATAATAACAAAGTAAACCTGTTGATTGGAAAGTGTCCTTCCTTTCCATGGTTGATGAAGTATCAAGAAGATGATGGATGATGGCACCAGACAGCAGAAGAGAAATAGAACAACAGGGGCCCCAGTCTGATTCAAGTAGCGGTACATAGAATAAACTGACCATATCCTAAGAAAGTTCCCAATGACATGTATTATCTGGAAAGGTGTATGCCTGCAAACAAAGCGAGGAACAAAAACATGACTTCAAAGGAGTTAGTGAGATTCTTGTTTATTAGTACCAGAGAGCTGAGCTGAGTGTAGTTAGTACTATTAACCCCACGAGTTTTGTAAGTTTCTGCTACGAAATTTTTATGAGTAATAAGGACTTAGCGAGGTTGTGAAGAACTAGATCAGGAAAAATCTATACTACATTGATCAGGTTGCACATAACTTCTGAAAGACTTTCTGTACCTAGCTACTTGCAATGACCACAACATACCAAATCAGAAACTAATCAACTCGCAATCTTGAACTTCTTAACACAGACACAAGGAGCTTCTTATGCGACTCTAATCACTAGATACCATAGAGCTTAATCAAACACACAGTAAGCTAGTGATAATCAAGCAAAGCGAACCCAATCTACACTACACATTTCATCGCAATTTGAAATCAGTTCCATTGCAGCAATAGAAACTTTGTTTCGATCGAATGAGAAAAACCTTTACCTGAAATGTGGAGATCCCTCGATCGTCGGAGATTTGCTTCGGCGACATCATCAGCCTAACTTAGCTAGATTTTGAATACACAGTCCAATCCCTTATATTGTTCAACGAAGAACTCGAGTTCAGAATATGAAAACGATCTAACTGAACAAGAATTTCGCGTCTTCTTCGTCCAGGAATCCTAAGGGGAGGTCGAGATCAATCCACGAGTGATCAGAGGCAACTCCTATCGTACCCCCAAATCTAAAAATTGTAAATTCTATTAAACAAAAAAAAACTAATTATTTTTTAATTCGTTTAATAATATAAAAACAGAAAACTCATAAGATTTTGTAATATTTACAACTTGAATCTGAATTTTATCCTGTTACTTCGACCTGACCCGCATCTAATTACAAACCAAAAATACCAAACCGTCTAACCATACTAATCACTCTCTAATATCTAATCTATCGTTTTAGAAACTCTTGAACTCTAGTTCTCCAATTTTTAATTCCCAAATGAATTCAACTATTTGTCAACTTTCTTGTTCCGACGAAGAACATTCCGATGAAACGAGACTCCAACGAACTCAATAAAGATGGTGGAAATAAGACGGGGTAAGAAGAGAAAAGGGAATCCAACACAGAAAGCGGAAAAAAAAAGACAAAGTCTTCTCTGAAGAAAGCAAAGGAGAAACTTGTTAGAATGAAGTTGGTAAGGACGGTCTTTCCACCCTCATCGACGGTTCTGAAGAAAAAGACTGCGACGATGGAGCAAACTGAAACAATGCCTTTGGAGCCGAGAAATGTTCTTGTGGATGTTGTGGCAGCGGTTGAAGCAATAGACAACTCTGAACTAAGCAAATCTGATCATAGTCAGGCTCCTCCCGCTCTTCTGGTGAGTTAGTATGGAGAATCCCAGAACGACGAAACGAACGAAAATGAAGATAACTCGGCTGCTTCTGATGAAGACAACGAAGTGGAGGATACTGCCTCTGGTGAAGCCAATGTAGATGAGCCTGATAGCTCTAATGAAGAGAATGAAAACGCTAAAGAAGAAGAAGAAAAATATTCAGAGGAAGAAGTGGTAGAGGAAGTAAAAAAAACAATGTAGAGGAACTAGTGATCAGTCTAGTAATGTTGATGACTCTAGTGGTGATGGTGATGTGGGAGAAGTAAGAGAAGATAATGCGAACGAAGAGGACCCAAAGCCACGAAATCAGAGCACTGAAGAGTAACAAATTAACAAATATAATTTGATGCGTTGTTTTTTATTTGGTAAACTATGGAATAGTCAGTAACAATTTGTGTAATACTAAGAAAAACACTAGAAACTAGATAATACTTGAAAACTGGAAAAAAAAATTGGAGCTTTGAAGTACTACTGCTATAACTTGATTAGAACTTAATGTTAGTTGCAGGAATCTGATGGAACCGAGGCAACTGAGGTAATCAAACCAACGAGAATGTTCTTTAAGCCATATGAGTACAAGAAAAAGATAAAGACAAGGTGTTTAATAGTGAACGCAATTAAGACGCTAACCAATCTGAAACGCAAAGCTGTCTAACGCGGAGTGGAGCTGGTTTGAGGAACATCCTCAATTCAGACACATTTTCTACATGAAAAGAGGAAGAACCACTGGGTTCAGGGAATGTGGATGTTGTTGCTGCGGACTGCCTATAGCAGTAAGGAGAGAGAAGTGTGGTTCATTGTCAATGGCATTCCCTTCGGTATGGGCTGAGGGAACATGCTTTGATATCATGGCTAAACTGTCACAACTATCCCCTCAACTACAAGGAGTGTGGTGGGACAAAGTTTGTGGATCGGCATTTCAAGGAAGGAGAATTTAGAAGGTTGGAGGATGTGAAAGCGAACCTGGTGAACATGGGACCCCATAGAGACAGACTGAAGATTGCGATTCTATTCTTCTTAGCAAGTGTTATTTGCGTGCAAACGAAGGTTGGAAACAGGGAAAATGATGTCTTGGAAATTTTTCCAGAGAACCATGGATGATCTTGACTTCTGCAAGACCTTTCCATAGGGGAGATACTCCTATGATTACATGTTGAAGGATCTCTCACACAATGGATCATTTTGGAGGGTTGGTGAAAGATAATACATTATGGCCTCTTCCAGGTTTCTGTGTTCCACTAGAGGTATGTAAAATCTCGTGACATGATCACAATTGTTGACCACTGAGGGTATTACATAATGTGGTCTTTTACAGCTTCTTGCATTTGAGGCAATTCCTAAGCTGGGAAAGCAGTTCAGAGAACCTGTTGAAAGAGCTGATGTCTATTGTTTGAGGATGTGCAAGGCATCATTCAAACGAAATGGAATGAGAGGAGTATCACTTTTTGTGATAAATAAGGAACTGAATGACGAAACCGTAAGTTTTCCTTTCTTTTTAAGATGCGTGTAACGGAGAACTAAGGTAGAAATAAAATAGAAGAAAGGTAAAAGTAAGGTAGAACTAAGGTAGTTATGTAAAACTAAAGTAGAACTAAGGTAGTTAAGTAAAACTAAGGTAGTTATGTAAAACTAAAGTAGAACTAAGGTAGTTAAGAAAAACTAAGTTAGAACTAAGCTGGAAAAGTTAATTTGATTGTGACATGATATTGACAGCATCATCCCCAACAAAACTCCACAAGAAGAAACTCTCTTGGATGACATTATGGACGATGAAGATGATGTTAATCAGCCATATATAGATGTGGACAGTTGGGATAAGCACTTTGATGAAGGACTGCCATATTTTTTAAAGACATGTACGATGAAGATGTTGTCGCGTGAGAAAACATGCAGAAGCGATAGAAGATGCAGTAGAGGATGGAGTACATATAGTTGGTCAATCGACTCCACCGAAAGATGTTACGAAGATGATGAAAAGAATGGTGAAACTGATCAAGAAAGTTGACAATAAGGTTGACCAATTGGATAGGAGATTGGGACGGCTAGAGGCGTTTGTGAAGGACGTAGAGAAATGAAAACAAAGAAAGAAGTGAAGAACTTGTTTCTTTTGTGTATCTAGGTGTTGTTTTCTGAATTAGACAGATTAAGTGTCTATGATGGTTTTTATTGTTTTCGGAAGTGGACAAAACTCTATGTGTTCGGTGGTTTTTGTTGTTTTCTTTGTGGAATTAGAACTTGGTTATGACTAATATTTAACGTTTTTTTGGTGTAAAATAAAATGTCTTCAAAACTAGGTATGTGATGTTTTTTATGAACTAGATCAAAAGTAGGTACAATTATAAGAGAAAGAATCCAAACTTTCAAACAAAAGAAAACTTAACAAACAAAGGTTTAACATAACATGAGTGATAAGATAACATAAGTTCTTAACAAGACAAATTTTAGCACATAAACGACACATATAGTCATATAAACGACATAAGATAACATAAGTTATCATCACATAAATGACACATAAACTCATATACAACTGAGAAATGTGAATTGAGAATCTCATGGACGGGTAATAAGCCTTTTAAGTTGTGCAATCTCTTCAGCCATATCATTCACCTCCCTCCTTAAGCTCTTAACTTCTTCCTCAACACCGAAATCCCATGGTTGGCTAAAATGCATCACATCGTCCTGCACGTTCAACATGGTTTCACTCAGTATAGCTTAGCTTG
The DNA here is from genome assembly GCA_905132765.1 of Moricandia arvensis. NCBI lineage: Eukaryota > Viridiplantae > Streptophyta > Magnoliopsida > Brassicales > Brassicaceae > Moricandia > Moricandia arvensis. The sequence goes on from CAJHQP010010636.1 coordinate 9,974, forward strand.
ATTCAATATTACGCAGTTAGTTTAACTCAGCTTGACTCAGTACTACAGTTAGTTTCACTCAGTTTTACATCATATTCAAAGATGACAGACAATTACCTTTCAGGACTTCCATGTGAAGTACCTTCTCCCAAGCACAATATCGAAATCTGATGGATACTTCAGATTGGGAGAAGCATCCTGCATGATTTCAACCCCACATGAGCAACTGGTTGGAATCCCGTGCTGGGCATTGGCAATGAACCCTAGCATGCCGAAGTGTTTCTTCAACTTCTTCATCTCCCTCCTCTCCTCATACGAATGAGTCATGATGCAAAAAGAAGGTGTCTGTTTTGGGAAGGGAAAGATTGAAGAGAGAATAGACAGAGAGAAAGAAGAAAGAAGAAAGAGATGTGTAAATGAATGGTGAGAGTGAGAGGAATGAGAGGATATAGTAGAGAGAGAGCGAGACAAGACTCGACAAGTGAGCAGAGCAGACCAGAGAGAATCTATGTTATGACCAAAAGAATATTTTTTTTTGTGTTTTTTCGTTTGGGTGAAAAATTAATTTGAAGTTCCCCCCCCCCCCCACCCCAAAAAAAAAAAAAATCTTAGTTATACAAAAGTTTCTGATTTTACCAATCCTCTTAATAGTTCTACTTTTCGTGATTTTAATTTTTTTGGTTTTACCTATCATTTAAATTTCTTAAGTTAGTTTTACTTTCATGTTTTCTGCATTACCGTGTAAGAATACATGATTAGTGCAATAATATTTTCAAATAACAATTTTGTAGAATACTTCTTTATAAGTTGGTCTTACTAAGAAAGTGCTCTTGGAAAGACAATGAAATATATAAGAGAAATGTGAAACAATGAGTTGTAAAATACTTTGGTATTTTGAGTATGAGTTTTTTAAATATATGCTAATTTCAGTAATATATTTTCAGTTGGAGTATATATCAAAATTTATATATATAATTTACTTTCAAAAATACACAATCTATGAAACAAACAGAAATAAAATCCAAATATACTAGTAAGCCGTAGTATTCCATAGTTTACAGAAGACATAAACAATAAATAACTTACAACACCATTGATAGAACCAACATAAATAAAATAACATACTAGTAAACGGTAGTATTCCATAGTTTTACATAAGACAACATTTGTTGGATGTAGTTTCATTACTGGGATAACAATGTCTTCCAAACAACAGTCAACTGAAACGAAAATTTTGTCTTGGTCGCCTTATGTTTTGTGTCCCTTTACGCCTTTCTCCAACATATGGATTCCTCTTATCATTTGTCCTTCCCTTCCTCTTTAGGCGATCTGGAGGAATGATCTGAAGCTCTTTGATGTGATCTGGTACATTCCAATCAGACCTGTCCGGCAAAGAATAAATGGTCTTGTAATAAGTCAATGCCCAAAGTTCGTCCAGTAATATTTTGAGCACAACTCATAATACTCTAACTTGACCTCACGTCGACGACCAGGAGCAGCATCAACCTCAAGAAAATATAAGTAAGAGCAAGTTCGTGCATACAAGGATAATTTTCATGATCATACACCTTGCAGGTACAACTATTCTCTATCAAGTTCACCAAATAATTATTCCCATCGTCAATGTCGGTTATCTCGTACTCAAGCTCATAACTATTTAGCTCACGCACTGGTGTTTTCTCAGCTTTTCCCCATATCTTGTGCAAGTGGATCTCGACAAGAGGAACCAGTTTGGTATCAATAGATCTAGACACGGCGTCCTTCCGATGTTCATTAAACCAATCAGAAAATGTTTTCATGATTGTATCCAACATTGGTATTAAGGCATACCTCCTTGCGTCCCTAAACACACTGTTCACTGACTCAACAATGTTGCTAGTGTCCAAGTTGTATCTGTCCCGTGGGAAATAAACCATAGCCCATGTGTCTTTCTCAGTATGCTCCTCCACATACTTGTACGCTGAAGGATTTCACCTTAAAAGATGCGTAAGCAGATTCGAACTCAGCCACCGTGTAACACCTAGCTAACTCCATAAATCTCCATGCGATTATGGCTTTGTTGGTGTTACAAGCATGCCTCTCACAGTCTGGGCCAAATGCATATACATTGTTCATGGTGAGCTTGTGCAAACACATTAGCTACAGCCGTGATGAGGCTCTGGTTTCTGTCACTCATAAAAGCTAATTCAGAAGAGTCTGGTATAGCACTTTTGAGTATCTCAAAAAACCAAGTCCAACTAGCGCTATTTTCACCGTCGAGTACACCAATCGTGAGGGGATAATGGTGACGATTATAATCTTGAGCTTTGGCAAATAATAGTACACCACCATACCCATTCTTCAAAAATATGGCATCCACAACTATCACTTTCCTCATGACTACAAACCCTTCAATACAAACTCCCAATGCTATGAAGATGCACTTGAAGTTACCTGCCTCATCCAACTTCACACTTGTTTTTGTTTCCGGATTGACTTGCTCTAACATGTACAAGTAGCTATACAACATCTTGTAGCTATCTTCCAAACTACCACGCAAATGACTAGTAGCTAGATTTTTCCCTCTCAAGGCTGTGGAGTAGGATATTGTTGCACCAAGTTTTAACTTTAGAAGATCTATGATATCTCTCAGAACAGGAGTTCTCAGTTTTCCAGGGTATTCCTCATTAAAAAAGATGTAACTAATTATGCTAAACCTCTCCTCTTGTTGTTACTGCTTTTTAATTTGAAATAGTCCGAGAGCATGTATGCACACCCGTGTACCTCCTAACAGAAAAAATTTCGGTCTATGGAATCTTTGAAGCTCGCAAACCCAGTTACAGCTTTCTTCACAACATTTTACCACCAATCGTCTACAATCCAAATTTTGATAACATAACAAAAGAATTCAACAAATGCGGCTCTATCCACCACCTCATGAATTGCTTTCTACTTGGCATTCATGAAGCTTACTCAGACCGACAACCGTCTTCCCAATATTCTACAACCTGGCTAGATTTTCTATAAGTGGCTGCTCAACACACCTTATCTTCCAAATCGGTTTCCATATCCGCTCGAATATTGTGTGTCAGATGCGGTGTCCTTCTCAGCTGCGGTGTCCATCTTAGATGCGGTGTCCATCTCAGTTGTGGTGTCTATCTCCGCTACGGTGTATGTCTCCGTTGCGGTATCTGTCTCCGCTGCGGTGCCTGTCTCCGCTGTGGTGTCTATATCACTGCGGTGTCTGTCTCCGCTATGTTGTCCGTATCCATACAATAATATTTGGTTTTATCAATCATCATTCTCTGCCTCTATTTGCTTGTCCGCCTTCTACGTACAAATTTATGGCATTAGGTCCGATTTCATCATCATTTCCCTCCAACACTTTGTAATTCATACCAAACAACTTATGCCACTCTCGAAATCTTCTCTAACTGATCCGATTACTCGTCTCCTCCACTTAGAAAGACATGTACGGTTCTCTTTATCAATAGAAATTAGGTTAAAAAACAGATCCTCATCATCAAAATAGTTAGTTGTTCCTCACATCCAACCACCATCGGCATGTACCTCAATGCCAGTTTTACCTTACTTTCAGCTTTTTATACAGCCTTTCTTCTAGCATTGCCAAACTTATATCTCCACTGTTGTCTTCAACGTTACACTATAATCTGACCTTTAAATTTGAAATGTACGCTCACGTATTTTCGTCATTGTATCCTGCAAAAACAACAAAATTAAGTTCTAGTTTATACCAATAGTTCTTAGTTTTACCGAGTTTTCTACAGTTATACCAGTTGTTCTGAGTTCTACCGATTTATCTACAGTTTTAACACGTTTTACTTAGTATACTACAATTATCAGTTATACCTAGTTATGCTTAAACAAGAACTCAAATGTACGATCGAGAACTCTCCGTGCGAAGCTACTAACAATTTAGACAATTCAGCTCCATACATTCAACCCACATGCTTGCATTGTATAACAATTTTATATACAAATCAACCAAATCCACCCAAAATCAATGGTGCTTCAACACATCCAATTACAAACCCAATTTGATTTCTATCCCATTGCAGCTCGTGGAGGAGAGAAGAACTGTCATGCATTACGACTTACCCCAAAGGAATGCTCGCCGGTGGAAACGTTGAAGTCTGATGCGTGGCCGGAGAAGCTATCAACGTCGACAGCAGAGTAGCTGGGAGGGAGGTGGGTAGGAGGAGAGGAAAACGAGCTGCGGGGGAGAAGAGTTTTTTTTCTTTTAATTTTGGATTTTGTTTTTATTTAAATTGAATCACAAACCGTAAACCGAAAACCAAACCACTAACTCCTTTGATCTAACCGAACCAATCCCTACCCCGAACTAACCAAAATTCAAAATGGCTTAAGGGCATTGTCGTCATTTTTCAATGAGTTAATGAAATAGGGGCATAAGAGATTTTGGGATCCCATAGGAGATTTGCTTATCACACTTGAGGGTAATAGAAGAGTTGTTTTGAGTGATCAAGCAATAGAGAGGACATATTTTTTTGTTGGGCCTCCATCAAGCCCATTTAAATGTGGCAAATATTTTAAAATAAATTTAAAGCTATAACTAGATTTTGACTCGCTCAACCGCAAAATGTATCATTTCATGTATATATATATGGATATTTATTTGAGAATTACTCTAGAATAATCCTAACAAAAAAAAGCTTTTGTCACAAAAAGTAGTCCCTACGGAGAAAAATGATCAAAAGAAGATTTATTAAGGGTATAAATATACAATTACACTCTTAGGGTTAACTAATATATACTTGCGATTAAGAGTTAGAGGTGAGTTTTTGGGGATGGGTTTAAAATTTTAAAATTTTAAAATTTTAAAAACAAATATTGAGTTTTTAAAATAAAAATGGTAATTTGTCATGTTTTTTCTTGAGTGCTATTTGATGATAAAAACTTAAAAATACTATTTAAAAAACTTAAAAATGCTATTTAAGAGAATCATATTTTTAAAATTTTATAAAAAATATTTTAAAATTCAGTAATTTTATAGATTGCATATCCTAGTTAGTCACTTGCTTAAAACCATCACATGTATTTGTCGCCTCTTATTATATATTTGTATTCTTGGATCTACATTTGATTATAAGATGAATTGATATATGCATGAAACAACATATAATTTTTAGAAAGTTATGTTTTCTTACTACAAAGTTCTATATTACTTTTTAGCATTTTTATGTTTACTTATGTTAGATAAATATTTGTGTATATATAAAATATTAAAATATTTAATTTATATATATATATATATAATATAGTATAGTGTCTTAACCAGTATTGCTAATATATTATATTTTTCTTAACATTAATATTATATTTTTGAAAATAAAATATATTAATATATAAATTTAATATAATTTATCATATTCAGTTCAATATAATATTTTTAAATATGATAATAAAATGATTAAAAAATTGATAGAATTTTTATTTTTTATTTAATCAACAATAACTGAATATATATTAATGTATAATAATCATTTATAATTAATTACAAAATTTGTGAAAATATTTACATAAAATTTAAAATTGAGATCTTGTTAAAATATGTTTTCGGCAAGATTATTAGAATATTTAATATATATATATATATATATATATATATATATATATATTAATTTAAAATGAAAAAAATTCAAAGATATTATGATTAAAGTAGTTATACATATTTATATTATTAGTGTTAAGGAAATAATTTATCAATTTCTAAGGGAAGGTCCAAATAAAAAATAACACATAAAAGAAGTCATTACTTCTATTTTAATAGTATAGATGGGTAGCACTGGAGCAGGTCAATTCCTATATATAATAATAATAATAATATCTTTTTTTGGAATCTAAATTATTTAAATTTTTTTATAAAGGTGTTGTTGACAGAAAAAAAAAACTACTCCATTCATATTAAGTGTCACTTTAGGTTTTTCACACAGATTAAGAAAATAATTAATTTTGCATATTTTCTATATAAAACATAATTACTTATACATTTAACTATATTTCAACCAATAGAAAAATAAATTCATTAGAAAGTTAATAAATTTTTCATTGAAAGTCGAAAACAACATTTCTTTTGTAACAAAAAAAATTTCTCTACAACCATATTTAATATGAAACGGATGGAGTATTTTTCAAGAAAAATTGAGTTTTACACTAGAATTCTCTACTGAAAATGAAATCACACATGTTAGTATACTTTTCATAGAAAAACATTGGGTGTTATTATATACAAATAGACTAGCAAGTTCCAATACAGGTTGTACCATATTAATAATAACAAGATTATGATCTGTGTTTTCAAACTACATGTGTATTTTGGTTGACTATTTCAATAACACTTAAATAGATTTATAATTTTTTATTTCAAAAAAATTATTTACAATTAGATATCATAATGCTCTGGTCTATAGTGAAAATCATATATTTTAGTTTGTGTGTGTGGTTATCCAAAAATATTATTTTTATTTGGGTAAATATTTTATTTTTAGATTATTGTTAGAAAACACATAATATAAAAACTTTGACATGATAATGTTTAATCTCAAGTGTACACGCATATATTTATTTGTATTTTTTAGCATAGTTAAATATATTAGATATTTTCATCCGCGTTTTGAAAGCGCAAGATATTTTATATTCTGAAAAACCTTAGAGCATCTTCAACCGCTAGGCACTCCATTTGGAGTGCTTATTTTGTTTTTTATTTTATTTTTTATTTTTTTTAAAAAAAACGAACCAATCACGGGCCGCCACGTATCAGTGGGACCCGTGAACAGTACAAGAGCTGGTGCTTAATTAGGATGTTTAAGAGGTGGTGCTTATGGTTTTGGTGGGCCCACCCATCAAGCACGCCCCTTTAATGGTGGCTCTTATAAATATACATTTAATGCTTTGTTATTGATATTAAAATGGATCAATCGGACACATTTAAACTTGTCTCACTCATCTAAATCTTGGAATCGTTTAGACATATTTAATTTAATATTTAAAGGGTTATCTATTTAGATCGCAATAATTACACTGATATATTGATATTTGTTTAATGGATATATACTTACGGTTTTGATGAATAAACGATGATCCTCCGCAGCACAGTAGTTTGTGTAATATTGTAAACGACATGTGATAATTTTAATTATTAACTAGATCTTGACCCGAAGCGCGGGTATATTTTTTGTTTTGTTTTTTTCCAATATTTTTCTGTAAATTTTACATTTTTAATTATTTTTTATATTGAATTTGTGAAATTGCATAACTATACACTTTTGCTATAACCATGCCACACATTAACTTTTTATTTTAATCATAAAATTAAAAAAAAAACAAAGTGTAGTTACGATTTAATCAATATTAATATTTTTTTCTGTATTAAAATTCTATTAGTCCATTAAACTTCATCAAAATGTATTTAAAGAGCAAAATAAATTTATATGGGCTTAATATATAAACAAAATGTAACAAAGAAGTTGTTCCAGTAAAATAAAGCTACTTTTATTAAAATATGTATCAATAATAGTAGACAATATTAGGTAAATCAGAAAAAATAATGTCTATAACATTGATCACATGTATAAGAAAACAGATCTACGAAAATGGTGTAAGCATATAATAATATATGGTTTTTCTAAACCTATGATATGTGGATCTATTCAATTAATCACTAAATTGTGGCCGCATAGCCCAAAAATTAGGTATCTACGGACAAAATAATAGGAGTTGTCTACACCACATTTTCTCTTGTTGGTGGCAGATGAAAATAAAGTGTAAAAGTTTTTTTTTCTCTCAGAAATGACAGTGAGCTCTATCCACATGTTCTATTCGATTGAAACCAGAGAAGCTTAAATCTGACTTTGGTTCTGTCAAGATCCGAGGTAATCGTTTCCATCTGATAAATCTATGCTCTTTTATAAAATGTTCATCCTATTAAGGGATTATTTTACAAAAAAAAAAAAATTGACAGTAGATCCCTTACATACATGACAGAAGAAG
>CAJHQP010010637.1:0-17956 GCA_905132765.1 Moricandia arvensis
TGTATGCTGGACGGTTTGGGAGTGAAGCTCCTGGTACAAAGTCAATTTGGTGCTCAATGCCTCTGATGGGTGGCAAACCAATTGGATTATCTTCTGGAAAGACATCCCTATACTCCTGCAAAAGATACTCAATCTCTTTTGGAATAATTGGTTCATGATTAGCCCCTGTGGTTAGTAATTCTTTGAACAAAACAAGGATCATGGGCTGTTGAGTGTTCAATGCCTCCTTGATCTCTTTAGAAGAAGCAAAAAGGTTATGAGTACTTACCTTGGCCGTGTCCTCCTTGAGTGAAGCTGAAACTGTGGCCTTAGCTTCTTCTCTTCTCAGCTTAAGTTGCACCTGATCTTGATGCACTTCTTGTGGAGTCAATGGCATCAGAGTGATGTTCCTTTCCTTGTGAACAAAGGAATGCCTATTCGTGTAGCCATCATGCACTGCCCTCTTGTCATATTGCCATGGGCGGCCCAGCAAGATGTGACTAGCCTCCATAGGTAGGACATCACAAGTGATCTCATCCTGGTATCTCCCAATTGTCAGGGGCACCATCACTTGTTTGGTCACTCGCATTTCACCTTCTTCACTTAGCCACTGGAGTGTGTATGGCTTGGGGTGATTGCGGACAGTAAGGCTCAGCTTGTTCACTAGTGTCTCACTTGCCACGTTTGTGCAGCTTCCTCCATCAATGATCAGGCTACACACCTTGTCTAGGACTAAACACCTGGTGTGAAACAAGTTCTCTCTCTGTTCATGTTCTTTCGCCTTTGGTTGAACATTGAGAGTCCTCCTGGTGACTAGAAGTTCTCCCTTGACAGGGTAATCCACGTCCTCATCAGATAGCTCCTCTTCATCCTCTGAGACTACATCTCCATTGTCAAGCAGGACCATAACCTTCTTGTTGGTGCACTCATTAGCATAGTGTCCAAAGCCATGACACTTGAAGCACTTGACATTCCGGGACCTAGCAGGTGTTGCTGGTCCTTTGCCCTTGTCATCACGAGTGGAACCTACTGCTGAGGTTCCTTCTTTAGGCTTAGAGAAGGATTTGTCATCCTTTGAGTAGGCTGGTTTTGAAGCAGATCCGAATTGAGATTTGGCAGTGCTTCTTCTTTTGTTTTGTTGCTCAATCAGAATGGCTTTGTGCAACAACTCATTCATGTCCTCATAGTCTTGTAGCTCCAGCCTATCTTGGATTTCCCGGTTGAGTCCTCCTTGGAATCTAGCCATGGTTGCTTCAGCATCCTCAACCACTTCAGCCTTCATGATGAGTGTCTCCAACTCCTGGTGATAGTCCTCTACACTCTTTGTGCCTTGAGAAAGTCTTCTCAATCTCTGGTGAAGGTCTCGTCCATAGTGAGCAGAGACAAACCTCTTCTTCATCAAGGTTTTCATCTCAAACCAGGAGGTGATTTGGGGCTCTCCATTGCGCCTCCTTGTTGTTGCAATCTGCTCCCACCAGTTTATAGCATAACCACAGAATTCAGTGGCTGCTAGCTTGACCTTCCTCTCCTCAGTGTAGTGTTGGCATCCGAAGACCAACTCTATCTTCTTCTCCCATTCCAAGTAGGCGTCAGGATCATTCTTGCCATGGAATGGTGGTATCCTCAGCTTGAGGCTACCAAGGTTGTCATCAGCCTGCACCCTTCTGTTGTGGTGCCTAGGTTGTTGTCCATCCAGTGAGTCTCCTTCACTCTCTTCTGCGGACTCAAGCTCCTCAACCTCTTCCATTGCACGAGCTCCTCTCCTAGGTCTCATCCTAGCTCGTCCAGCACCTACACCTGCAACATGATCATTACCAGGTAAGTCAACGTTAGCTCGGTTAACTCTCTCCATTCTCCTGGTTATCTCAGCGATCATGGCTTCAAACTGCAGTTGATCAAGCCGGATTTGTTGAACAACAGGTTCTCCCACATCCTCTCCTTCTCTTCTTTCAGCCATAGTAACCTGAAAAGCAAGTTAGAAAAGCCAAATAACAAACAAGCTCTCTCTCACTCGGTTTTTAGTTGCCAAGTCTCTGCCTTTCTCACGAGTTCAGTTAAGATTCAAAGCTCTTTCACCTAAGCTCTAGAACTTTTATCCCAAGTGATTTAGATAGACAGGTTGAAAGAGTTTGGTCACCAATCCGCTTTACCACCCCAGCTGGATTTCTCCTCAGCTCTTTGTTCTTTTCTTTTCTTTTTTTTTTTTTGATTTGGCCGATCTCTTTCTGTTTTTAGATCTTAGACCACTTTTTCTTTTGATTTTTTTTTAGGGGTTGGCCGGATCAGCTTACAACAGATAGAAAGAGAAGAAGTATTTGATGGAATGATAGATCTGAGTAGACAACACGAACCCTAACCTTCAAGTGGCTCTGATACCACTTGGTGCGGCCTGGATAGGCTTGTTCTCCACGGATCACTTGAAGGGGATGGATAGAGGGTTGATCAAGAGGCTACTAGCACTCGGATCTGATGATGGACTGCTCTCCTTGGCGATGGGGATGCCTCAGAGATGTGTTGCTACTCAATGACACAAGATTACCTTGTATTGTCGTTGATGGATCACAAGGAATTCCTTCCTTTAGATGAAGATCAATGTTCCTTTAGCTGAACAGAGAAAGCAGAAGAACTAGGCAAGCAATTGCTAAAAGATTTCGAGTTTATTGATTGAGTTTCAAGCTGCCTGCGGCGCTTGCTTAAATAGAAAGCTACATCTAACCCTAAACCTAAACCGAGATGGTTTTGGTTTTGTCTAACCCTAAACCTAAACCGAATTGAAATTGGTTTTGTCTAACCCTAACCCTAAACCCAATTGAAATTGGTTTACTACTCTGAATCGAAAATCCTAATCCTAATTGTCTTTGGTTTGCTGGTTCAATTTAAGTACAAATCGAAATCACATTAAACCAACATGCTGGTTCTTCACTCTTGATCGATTCCTCCTCTTGTCTCACGTGCTCAAGCAGAGCTAGCAAAGCTTGCCTCTGAGCTTTTGTCTTTGATCTTGTAATTGGTCCAACTGAGAAGATCAAGTCATCTTGAGCTGCATTCTGATCCATCTCTTCCTCTCCACTCATCCAGTCGGCTACATAGGGATCTACTTGTTCTAGTTCCTCCATCAGCTCCTGGACCTCTCCCTGGTAAGCCTCCTCTTCTAGTTCTTTGGCGTCTTGGCAATGGGATTGACTGGAGGTTGCATTTGACCCAATGGTGGTCACACCAATATATCTGGCCTAGTAATGGTTAAGTAGATGAGCTTCCCAACCATCCTTCTATACTGCTTCACATCACCATACTGCTTGTCTTCAAACTCCCCCTCTCTAAGTACTTTGTAGCCCTCTTCCAATGGTGTTTTGGCTTGTCTTCCTCCAAGGTTTCTTGCCTCAGTTAAAAGATCAAGTATGTACTTCCTTTGAGACAAGAAGAGCCCCTCTTTAGAGCGGCATACTTCAATCCCAAGGAAGTACTTGAGTTCACCTAAATCTTTAATATCAAATACAGACTTAAGGAATACCTTGGTTTCTTTGATACCTTCTTGGTCACTTCCGGTGATGATTATATCATCTACATAGACCAAGATGACCACAATTCCTTTTGGGCTGGGGAGTGTGAACAAGGTGTGATCAGCCTCTGATTTCCTGAAGCCTCTTCCATTCAAGGTGGTGCTTAGCTTGTGGTACCACGCCCTTGGAGATTGCTTCAGTCCATAGATTGCCTTCTTGAGTCTGAGGACATTTCCAGGTTTAACCAGCTTCTCAAGACCAGGAGGTGGGTGCATGTAAACCTCATCTTCTAAATCTCCTTGTAGGAAAGCATTTTTGACATCCATCTGCCACAACTCCCATTCCAGGTTGGTTGCAATAGAGAGGATAATCCGGATTGTATGAAGTTTGGCTACTGGTGCAAATGTGTCCACATAATCTTCTCCATAGGTCTGGGTGAATCCTCTTGCAACTAGTCTCGACTTCTTTCTCTCTTCCTTGCCATTTGGTAGATACTTGATGGTGAACACCCATTTGCTTGAAACTGCCTTCTTTCCTTTTGGGAGTTCACTTTCATACCAGTATCATTGATGATCATGGCATTTGCTTCATCATCAACAGAGTCCCTCCATTCCTTGTTCTCCATGGCTTCGTCATATGACCTTGGTACAGATCCCTGGTCTAATCCAGTAATAAAGGCTTGATGCTCAAGTGGGAATCTTGCAAGAGAACACACTGCTGATGTTGGATGGGCTACTGCTTGACTGTTGTAGTAGACCCTTGTGTTCTTCCAGTTTGAAGGAGGGTTCCTTGTCCTTGTACTCCTCCTGAGTGTTGAGCCTGAACTTCTTGATGCTCTACTTCATCTTGAACTTGAGCAGTCTCTTGTTCATGTAGTACACTCTCCTGATCATGAGTTTGTGAACCTTGTGGTTGTTCTGGTTCATGATCATTGCCCCCCTCAGGATCAGGATGAGTGGCTTCTTCACCTTCTGGTGCAGTATCAGCTGAAGGAGGAGCTGAGTTAGTCGCCACTTGTGGGTTTGAAAAACTGATTCCCAGATTCTCCATCAGTATCCTTAGGTTGTTTGCCCTATCTGAGGGAGCTTGAGACAGATCCTTCAAGCTCTCCCAGCTTTTTTCATCATAGAAACCTCTTGATTCCAAGAACTTTACATCTCTAGAGACCATAACCTTCCTTGTTTCTGGAACATAACATTTGTAGCCTTTCTGGTTTGGTGAATACCCAATGAATATAGCTTTGACACTTTTAGCTTCAAGCTTGTTTCTTAGTTCACCTGGTATCAAGACAAAGCACACACACCCAAACACACGCAAATGGTCAATAGATGGATAAGTCTTGTTTAGTACCTCATAAGGAGAGACATCTTGGAGGATCTTAGTAGGAATTCTGTTGATTAGGTAGCAAGCAGTGATCACAGCATCCCCCCAAAACCTTTTGGGAACATTGGTGTGAAACATCATGCTTCTGGCCACCTCCATTAGATGTCGATTCTTCCTCTCAGCTACACCATTTTGCTGTGGGGTATAAGGGCAGCTAGTCTGGTGAATGATCCCATGTTTGTTGAGGTGTGCTTTGAAAACATTGCTAGTGTACTCCCCTCCATTATCTGATCTAAGAATTTTGATCTTAACATTGAAATGGTTAGTTATGTAGTTTTGAAAGTTTATAAAAGCTTCTAACACCCTATCTTTTGATTGAAGCAAGGTTAACCAAGTATATTTCGATTTCTCATCTATAAATGTCACAAAATACTTATGGTTTTCTCTTGATAAACAGGGTGCAGTCCAAACATCAGAGTGAATGAGATCAAAGCAACTTTCATACACGGTTACTGATTTAGGGAAAACAGATTTGCAATGCTTACCAAGAATACAAGCCTCACAACTATCATTCTTAAAGGAAATACTAGGCAACATCAAGCTCAGTGCACGTGAGTGAGGGTGTCCTAGTCTAGCATGCCACATTGCATCTTTAGGTAAAACAGGAGATGAACTAAAAGCATAAGATAAATCAGATAAGCATTTGGTGTCTTCAAGCAGATACAGGCCCTCCTTGGTCACACCTTTGCCAAGTAAACTACTTGTCTCAATATCCTGAAAGTAGACATCATTAGGACTAAAAACAGCAAGGCAATTCAAATCACTGGTTGCCTTTTTAACAGATAACAAATTAGAAGTGAATGTGGGCATATAAAATGCCTTTGAATCTTTGTTAAACAGTTTCAAGTTCCCTATACCTTTAATGGGTACTTTCTCACCATTAGCTATCATCACATTACCTAAGGCAGGTTCTATGTTACTGATTAGACTAGCATCACTAATCATGTGGTGAGAAGCCCCTGAATCTATCACTAGTGGTTTAGGATTCTGACCAGTAGTGTGTAATGCATTTAGAGATGTTCCAGTAGTGTGTAATGCATTTAGAGAGGTTCCAAGAACAATACCAGAGTTCTCCTTGAGGGCTTTGATGAGAGCATCAAGGTCTGACCTCTTGATAGTCTCATCCTGAGTGGTCCTCAAGGTAGACAGAGTACTTTTCGCCATGGCTTTGGTTTCACCAGCTGCATTTGAACCAACATGAGAGCGCATGGTTGAGCACATAGATGGTGTGGATGGTTCTGGCGTGTCTGAGGAGAAGTGTGCTCTTGCATCCATGTACTGACTCCTTGGCTCTTTGAACTTGGCAGGTTTGAGGTGAGGATGAAGGATCCAACACTTGTCCTTCATGTGGCCTTTCTTCTTGCAATGATCACACACCCACACCTTCCTATCATCCTGCTTGTAGTATCCCTTGTTAGCTACTGCTACTTCCACCTTGTGTGCCATGGTGAGTTCTCCCTTTCCTTCAAACAAACCCACTGACCCTTGTTCCCTCTGGATTTGAGCACACACTTCATCCAAGGATGGTAGCTTCTCAGCTCTGAGTATGTGCTTAATCAAATCATTGTAGCAAGGGTTAAGGGTCAGGAGCAGTCCAAAGACCTTGTCTTGCTCACGCCTTTCATTTAACACCACTGGATCAGTTGAACTCGGTCTGAGCATTTCAAACTCAGCCCATAGTGACCTGAACTTCCCAAAGAACTGATTGAAGTCCATGTCTTCTTGCTTGAGAGAGTTGATGGCTCTCTTTACTTCAAAGACTCTGCTAAGGTTGGAGACATTCCCATACACCTTATACAGAGTATCCCATAGTTCCTTAGAGGTTTCACAGTAGGAGTAGGCCTCTAGGATACTTTGGTCTAGAGAGTTTTGGATGGCTGACAGCACCAGAAAGTCTTCTTGAACCCATTTGGTTTCATCAACAGCTACAACCTCTTGGCCATCTTCACCTTGTGTTACCAGCTTTGGGGCTTGACCTTCTGTCACATGACTCCATAAGCCACGACCTCCAAGGGCAGTCTTCACAAGTCTTGACCAGAGAAGATAGTTTAACCCTTTCAAGGTTACTGGAACCACAACAGCCTTGTTTTGCTCCATCTTGGATGCTATGGACCGTTGGGTAATAGAGTGTTTCTAAAAAGTTTGAGAGTTTGGCGAACTGGAAGTGAAAGACTCTCAAGAACAGCTTGTATACTCCAGGAATCTGAATGATATACCCACAGAAACAAGAACCAGAAGAAGAACTCGAGAAAACAGAGGAAAACAGAGGAAAACAGAGGAAAAACAGAGGACCCTTGCTATTATCCACTGGATAATAGTTTAGGTTTTGCTGGAAACTTGAAAAAGAAGGAAGAAGAGTGTATTGCGGAAGAAGAATAGAGGTTTAGGAGCTTGAGTAGCTCTGATACCATGTAAGTTTAAGAGATTTAAGAGGAGAATAAGCTGATGAACAGCAAGAACATGAAGAACACTTTCTGAGAGAGAGAGGAGGAAAGTATTTCGAGAGAGAAGAGAGAGAGAGAGTAAACAAGAAAGAGAAGGTTTATTTCTCCTTAATCAATTCATTCTGCCTACTACATTATTTTAAAGGGAACCAGAGAGAGAGAGAGGACAGTGACAGGAAGAACAAAACAAACTAGAAACAATAAACAAAGTGCTTCTGGTCAAGGTGATAGTGACCTCTCCTGAACAGTTCCCTGCTTGATACAGAACATGTGACTCTTCCATTTTTAGATTCAAACTTGGTCAAATGGCTCCCCAACGGTCTCCTCTCCATCTGTGACAAAGGTAGGCGAGTGTAGAGCCTTGCCTTGTCTTCCAAGTCAAGTTAGGTCTCCTCTTGAATGCCTTGAGCCCCAAGTCTGTACGGAATGCCTTGATCCACAAGCATCCGAGTTTCTTCTCTTCTTTGTCTATTCTGATCATTGTAACTTCCTCTCTTCTGGTTCTTCCTCTCAATACTCTCCACTTCCTTTGCTTGCAAGTCACGTTGGATCACTTAGGTTGTACGGACAGCCTTGACTTCCAAGTTATCTTGAATCCTTGTTTAATCCGAACCACCTGATTTCCTTTTGCTTCTTATTGCTTCATCTCAACACTCCCCCTCAAGCTTGACCATAGGGACTAGTCAAGCTTGGAAACCATGAAGCATTCCCTCATTAAAACCTTTAGCTTAGAAAAACCACTTGGGAGAAAACTAAGCCAAGGAAAAAGAGTAGAACACCTCATGTCTAAGAGGATCAGTGAGATGGGATATCCATGAGTCCAAGCTTTGAATGAATGAACTCACAGACCTTTGTGCTTGCTGCTTTGGTGAAGATATCAGCCAACTGGTCTTCACTTCTAGTGTAGCAAGGCATATTAGTTGCTGCTCCACAGCTTGTCTAACCTTATGGCAATCCACCTCAATCTGTTTAGTCCTCTCATGGAACACACTGTTGGATGCTATATGAATGGCAGCCTGGTTGTCGCAGTGCATTTTGATGGGTATTGTAGTCTCAATCCCCAAGTCTCTTAGCAGGTTCCTGATCCAGGTAAGCTCACTAGTAAGCTTTCTCATTGCTCTATATTCTGCTTCAGCACTTGAGCATGATACTATCTTCTGCTTCTTGCTCTTCCAGGTGACTAAGTTCCAACCCAATCAGCATCACAATATCCTACCACTTCAGTACTTGCATTGCAAGCCATCCGTATGTTGAAATAAGTGAGTACATGAAGACATTAATACCAAGAAGAGATCAAGAGAAGAGAGGAAGAAGACTTGAAGAAGACTCAGGCAGTTTGAAATTCAAAACTAGATCTGCTGGAAAACAGCTGTCATGCACTTATGTTTCTCTCTCTCTCTCTCTCTTCTATCTGTCTTTAAAACTCTTGTAAAGCCACGAAAATGAGAAATAAGAAGCTGAGTATTCTCTCCATTCTCTCTATTCTCTTTATTCTCCCTATTCTCTGTTTTTTTCTCTAAAGATTTCATGGTATCAGAGCCTGGTTACTGATAATCTGGGTGTGTGTTCTTCATTTAACAGTAAAGGTTGAAACTTTCTAGAGATTCAAGGAAAGTTTGAAGTTTGAAGCTTTCTTTCACTAGATCTAAAGTCTTTTCTGGTTGATTCATCTCAAAGTCTCAACCTTTCCTGGATTTGAAACTCGAGTGTTCTTCAGCTTCATAAAGACTCAAGCTTTTCCAGATCTGTTTTTTTTTCTTTTTCGAAAAATCTGGGTTCTTTCTTGAGTGTTCTTGGTGTTCTTGAGAGTTCTTGGTGTTCTTGAGTGCTTTTGGCGTTCTGGGTTTGGTCAAGTCTTTCTGATGAAGACAACCAGTCTCAACAGTGAAAGAAAGCAAAGATCTAGTTTTTCAGTGAAGACTGAAGAGGAAAATGGTGGAATCTGGTCCAGATGGGCAAAGGCAGCTTTGGGAAGCTGTATGCTGTGGAGAAGTCATGTAAAGGAGAAACCTTTAAGAGAAATGGCTACAGAAGAAGGTCAGGCGTGGAGTCTGAAGTATGAAGAAAGAGCTGTTCAAGAAATCAGTACAAGGGGTGAGATTGTAACAGCTTATGGGAGTAGATCCAATCTGAGAAAAAGAAAGGAAGAACTCCAGAAGATTGTTCAGCATACACATGAGATGTGTAAGAAGAACAAGAAACAAACTTTGATTTGGAATGGTGCAAGATGCAAGAAGGGAAGGCTGAGGAGACTTTCCATGACTTGGATCAGAAGGAAAAATACTCAAAGGAAGAGTAGAAAGGCTGGTCAGTTAAAAGGAGATATGGAGGTCAAAATGGCCAAGAAAGCTGTGCAACAGATGATTAGAGGAGAGTGCTCTTACTCTGCCTACATGGGTAGCTCAGTGGAGAAGAAAGTGGATATGAGACATCAGGAGACAACAGGAGCTGATGGTTTCGTTACCAGGAAGGAATGGGAAGGATACATAAAGGAAATCCAAGCCTTGGTCACTGCCAAGAAGCGCAGCAGACAGTCCAATGCTAATGAAGAGATCACTAAGCCTATCATCATTGACTCTGGAGCAACGCATCACATGATCAGTGATAGGAGCTTGATGAGTGACATTAAAGCCACTACAGGAAGTGTTAAGATAGCCAATGGTGATCAGATTCCAATAGAGGGGATAGGAAACTTGAAACTGTTTGAGAAGGATTCAGCTGCTTTCTACCTGCCTAGGTTTACATCCAATTTGATATCTGTGAAGAGGGCAACAGTGGACCTTAATTGTCAAGTTGTCTTCAGGCCAAATGAGGTGGAGTTTCAAGACCTGGAGTCTGGACAAGTTATTGGTAGAGGAGATGTCAAAAATGAGCTCTACCACCTTCACACAACTAAGCTCTCTAAACCCTTTAACTCTGTTTGTTTAAGTAGTGCTACTGATAGGATTGAAAGCATTACTTGGCATGCTAGGTTGGGTCATCCTCATACTCGAGCAATAGAACTGATTCTTCCTGCTTTATCATTCAATCATTTAGAGTGTGAGGCTTGCATATTAGGGAAGCACTGTAGGACTGTTTTCCCAGCATCTGAAACTATATATGGGAACTGCTTTGATCTAGTTCACTCTGACGTGTGGACATCCCCATGTGTGTCTAGGGACAATCAGAAGTATTTTGTGACATTCATTGATGAAAAGTCTAAATACACTTGGATCACTTTGCTTCCATCTAAGGATAGAGTTCTGGATGCCTTTATAAACTTCCAAGCATATGTTACTAACCATTACAATGCTACTGTGAAGGTACTAAGGTCTGATAATGGAGGTGAATACACCAGTCATGCCTTCAAGAATCACATGGATAAGCATGGAATAGTGCATCAGACCAGCTGTCCCTACACGCCACAGCAGAATGGGGTTGCTGAAAGGAAGAATAGACACTTGATGGAGGTTGCTAGATCCATGATGTACCACACCAATGTCCCTAGGCGTTTCTGGAGTGATGCTGTTCAGACTGCTTGCTATCTCATCAATAGGATCCCAACCAAGGTACTGAAGAATCTGTCTCCATATGAAGTGTTGAACAAGACCAAGCCTTACATAGATCATCTGAGAGTCTTTGGGAGTCTATGCTATGTCTTGGTTCCTGGAGAACAGAGAAACAAGCTGGATGCAAAGAGCACTAGAGCTATGTTCATTGGGTACTCAGTAACCCAAAAAGGATATAAGTGCTATGATCCAGTAACAAGGAGAGTATTGGTATCCAGGGATGTGAAGTTCATGGAAACAAAGGGGTATTATGAGGAGAAGAACTGGAAGGACCTAGAGGATATGTCTAATGAACCAGAGAATAAGGCAGTGAATCTGAGGAACCTATTGGAGAAGCTTGGGATAGACATGTCCCAGAATCAGGAGATAAGAAGGAACACTCCTTCTGATCAGGTTAGAGAAGCTGAAAGAATAATCCCTCTTGATCATGAGAGGGGGAGTGAATCTGAATCAAGTGTGCAAGAGCAGCACCAAGAGGATTCAGCACATCATGATCAAGATGTGGCTCAGTCAAGTGAAGATGAGCAGGAAGAATATCATGACCCAGAGGAGGTTAATGATACAGAAGCAGAGGATCAGACTCAAGTTCAGCCATTGCGGAGGAGTGAAAGGTTGAAGAATAGGATGCCAGAAACAGAAACTCAAGAAGAAACTCAAGAAGAGGTTCAGCCTCTGCGAAGAAGCACTAGGGAGAGAAAGGATCCTTCCAACTGGGTAAACACGAGAGTGTACTACAATGCCCAGGCTGTGAAGCATCCTTCTCAAGCTGTGTGTTCCTTTGCAGAGTATCCAGAAGAACACATGGTGTTTATGTGTAATCTGGATGAAAGTGACATTCCAAGATCCTATGAGGAAGCTATGAAGGACAAGGAATGGAGAGAGTCAGTGGGCAGTGAAAGGGATGCAATGATCAAGAATGACACTTGGTATGAGAGTGAACTACCGGAAGGGAAGAAGGCTGTGACTAGTAGATGGATCTTCACAATCAAGTATCTGGCAAATGGAAAGGTTGATAGGAAGAAGACCAGATTGGTAGCAAGAGGGTTTACACAAACCTATGGAGAAGATTACATTGACACATTTGCTCCTGTTGCCAAGCTACATACAGTTCGAATCATCCTATCAGTTGCAACCAATTTGGAGTGGGATTTGTGGCAGATGGATGTGAAGAATGCTTTCTTGCAAGGAGAGCTTGAGGATGAAGTATATATGCATCCTCCTCCTGGTTTTGAGTATCTAGTAAAGCCAGGAAATGTTTTGAGATTGAAGAAGGCTATATATGGGCTGAAACAATCACCAAGGGCATGGTATAGGAAGCTAAGCACTACTCTGAATGGAAGAGGCTTCAGGAAGTCTGAATTAGACCATACTCTCTTCACCTTAACAGGACCTTCAGGGATCATTGTTATTCTGGTGTACGTGGATGATCTGATCATCACAGGGAATGATAAGGCAGGGATTCAAGCCACTAAAGACTTTCTCAAGTCTGTGTTTGATATCAAGGACTTGGGGGAGATGAAGTACTTCTTGGGTATTGAGATATGCAGATCTAAGGAGGGTCTGTTCATGAATCAGAGGAAGTATACTCTAGATATGGTAAAGGGAGCTGGCGTGCTTGGAGGAAAGACAGCCAAGACACCTCTTGAAGAGGGGTACAAGGTTTTACTTGAGGGGGAGATTGAAGAAAAACAACTGTTTGAGGATGCTAAACTTTACAGGAAGATGGTTGGAAAACTGATATACTTGACTATCACAAGACCAGATATATGCTTTGCAGTGAATCAAGTAAGTCAGCATATGGAGGCTCCAAAGGTCCATCACTGGAAAATGGTTGATAGGATACTGAGGTACTTGAGTGGAACTCCTGGACAAGGAGTTTGGATGGGATGTAATGGCAGTACAGAAGTAGTTGGGTATTGTGATGCTGATTGGGCAGGAGATAGAGTGGATAGGAAATCAACTACTGGGTATTGTACATTCGTTGGAGGAAACCTGGTTACTTGGAAGAGTAAGAAGCAAAAGGTTATCTCCTGCTCAAGTGCTGAGGCGGAGTATAGAGCTATGTTGAAGCTGACAAATGAGCTGGTATGGATCAAAGGTATTCTCAAGCATCTGGAGATTGAACACACCTCTCCTATGACAATACATTGTGATAATCAAGCAGCAATTCATATTGCATCTAACTCAGTCTTCCATGAGAGAACTAAGCACATAGAAGTTGATTGTCATAAGGTGAGGCAGATGATTGTCTCAGGAGTGACATTGCCATGCTATACAAGGAGCGAGGATCAACTTGCGGATGTGTTCACCAAGGCTGCGAGATTAAAGACAATGGAGTCCATCCTTTCAAGGTTGGGACTCATTGATCTTACTCCAAACAACTGATCCCCTCGTCATGAGGTCTTTACTCTTTTCCTTATCAAGGTTTTATCCCTAAAGAAGGTTTTCTTTGGTAAGGTTTTTAATGAGGAAGATCTCATGGCATTCCAAGCTTGACTTGTTCCACATGGTCAAGCTTGAGGGGGAGTGTTGAAATAAGTGAGTACATGAAGACATTAATACCAAGAAGAGATCAAGAGAAGAGAGGAAGAAGACTTGAAGAAGACTCAGGCAGTTTGAAATTCAAAACTAGATCTGCTGGAAAACAGCTGTCATGCACTTATGTTTCTCTCTCTCTCTCTCTCTTCTATCTGTCTTTAAAACTCTTGTAAAGCCACGAAAATGAGAAATAAGAAGCTTAGTATTCTCTCCATTCTCTCTATTCTCTTTATTCTCCCTATTCTCTATTTTTTTTCTCTAAAGATTTCACCGTACACCTTGACCAGGAGCTTCTCTCAAGTATCTCAAGATCCTCTCCACCATGTTCCAGTGATGTACCTTAGGGCTTTGCATATGCTGACTGACATGGTTCACAGCAAAGCACACATCTGGTCGAGTAATGGTTAGGTATATGAGCTTGCCCACCATTCTTCTATACTTCTTGACATCTTCAAAGATAGTATCTTCATACTCCCCCTCTCGCAGAACTTTGTAGCCTTCTTCCAATGGAGTTTTGGCTTGTCTTCCTCCAAGGTTTCCTGCCTCATTTAAGAGATCAAGTGTGTACTTCCTTTGGGATAAGAAAAGGCCTTCTTTGGATCGACACATTTCAATCCCTAGGCAGTACTTTAACTCTCCCAAATCTTTTTATCAAATGTAGATTTGAGAAAAGCCTTGGTTGAGAGTATACCTTCCTTGTCACTGCCAGTAATGATAATGTCATCTAGATAGATGAGAATGACAATGATCCCTTTCTTGCTGGTTAGTGTGAAGAGAGTATGATCAGCCTCTGATTTAACAAAACCTCTTCCATTGAGTGTAGTGCTTAGCTTGTGATACCAGGCCCTAGGAGATTGCTTCAGACCATAGATTGCCTTCTTTAGTCTCCATACATTTCCAGGCTTGACCATGTGTTCTAAACCAGGTGGTCGTCGCATGTATACTTCATCCTCTAGCTCTCCTTGTAAGAAGGTATTCTTGACATCCATCTGCCATAGATCCCATCCTAAGTTCACTGCCACAGAGAGGAGTATTCTTATGGTATGGAGCTTGGCCACTGGTGCAAATGTGTCTAGATAATCTTCCCCATATACTTGAGTAAACCCTCTTGCAACCAGTCTAGTCTTCTTCCTTTCTGGTTTCCCATTTGCCAAGTATTTTAAGGTAAATATGAGGCGGCTAGTGACTGCTCTCTTGCCCTTTGGTAACTCAGCTTCAAACCAGGTAATATTCTTCACCATGGAACCAATTTCATCACCAACTGAAGCTCTCCACTCTTCATCCTCCATGGCTTCTTCATAGGTTTTGGGAATATATTCCTGGTCCAGTTCAACAACAAATGCTTGGTGCTCTTCTGGATATTTTGCTAGGGAGCAAACAGCACTGATAGGGTGAGCTACTGCCTCAGCATTGAAGTAGACTCTGGTGTTGATCCAGCTTGAGGCTGGTTTCCTGATTCTAGTACTCCTCCTTAGTACTGGTTCTGATTCCTCATTTTGGACCTCTTCTTCATTGGCAGAAGGCTGATTCTCAATTACCACTGATGTTTCTTGATCTTCTTGCTCAGCTTGGCCATGAACTCTTGCTGAGTTTTCTGGTTGTGTTGGCTCAGAAGTATTGTCCCCCTCATGGTCAAGGTGAGGAACCACCTGAACCTCAGCTTCAGTCTCAACCCTTTCATCAGCTTCTGGTGTAGACCCTTTTGGCTCAGGTTCCATTCTTGCTTCAGGCATACTGACCCCAAGGTTTTCCATCACTCTCCTAAGGTTGCTTGCTCTATCAGAAGCTTTTTGAGA
This sequence comes from Moricandia arvensis, assembly GCA_905132765.1. Lineage (NCBI taxonomy): Eukaryota > Viridiplantae > Streptophyta > Magnoliopsida > Brassicales > Brassicaceae > Moricandia > Moricandia arvensis. Next base: position 15,189 of record CAJHQP010010637.1, read on the forward strand.
TAGATTCTCCAGATCCTCCCAACTCTTCTCATTGTAGTATCCTCTTGATTCTACAAACTTCACATCTCTAGAGACCATGACTCTCCTAGTCTCTGGTTCATAACACTTGTAACCCTTTTGGTTTGGAGAGTAGCCAATGAACATAGCTCTTGTACTCTTGGCCCCTAGCTTATTTCTTTGCTCTCCTGGTATCAAGACAAAGCAAAGACACCCAAACACACGCATATGATCAATAGATTGTCTGGTTTTGTTTAATACCTCAAATGGAGAGTGGTCTTGAAGGATTCTGGTAGGAATCCTATTGATCAAGTAGCATGCTGTCAAGACTGCATCCCCCCAAAACCATTTAGGTACACTTGTATGGAACATCATGCTCCTGGCCACCTCCATCAGATGCCGATTTTTCCTTTCAGCCACACCATTTTGTTGTGGTGTGTAAGGACAGCTAGTTTGCTGAATGATCCCATGCTGAGCTAGATATTGCTTGAATGCTTGACTAGTGTACTCTCCACCATTATCAGACATGAGAATTTTCAACTTGGCATTGAAATAGTTGGAAACATGGTTATGGAAGTTCTTGAATGCCTCCAGCACCCGGTCTTTTGTCTGAATCAGAGTCACCCATGTGTATTTTGACTTCTCATCAATGAAGGTGACAAAGTACTTGTGATTCTCTCTGGACATACAAGGTGCCGTCCATAGATCAGAATGAACCAGGTCGAAACACTTCTCATAGATAGTGCTAGACCTTGGAAAGACTGTCCTACAATGCTTCCCCAAGATACATGCCTCACATTCATCATTCAAAAACACCATACCCGGAAGCATCAAGTTCAAGGCTCTAGTATGTGGATGTCCCAGTCTAGAGTGCCATATGGTGCTCTCAACCCCATTAGACGCACTGATCAGGCAGTGAGCAGGCGATGCACCAGATATCTTAGTCTTCTCTAGGTGATATAGTTCCTGATGGCTGTGCCCTCTACCAATAACCTGCCCTGTCTTCAAGTCTTGAAACTCAACCTCATCAGGTCTAAAGACAACTTGACAATTCAGATCAATGGTTTCTCTTTTCACTGATAGCAAATTTGATGTAAACTGAGGCATATACAAGGCAGTTGATTCTTTATCAAACAACCTAAGGTTCCCTATCCCTTCTATCTTAACCTTATCACCATTTGCTATAAGCACATTCCCTGAGGCAGGTTTGATATTACTAACCAGGTTCCTATCACTAATCATGTGATGGCTAGCTCCTGAATCTATAATGATGGGTTTAGAGTCAGGAGAATATTTACCAACCTCCTTGGGTGAGATAAGGGGCTTGGCAGCTTTTATAAAGGAATCAAAGTCTCTTCTGGTCACTGGACTATCAGAATTGGTCGCCCCTGCCATACTCCTCCATGTTCCTCCTTCATTAGAATCACCACAGAGTGCTGAATACATGGTTCTTCCTGTAATTACTTGATGCTCAAACTCCTTGAGCTTAAATGTACTTGGCTGGCTTCCTAGGGAACTTGGAAGCTTCCTTTCTTGAATGATATAAGTTATCAGACTATTGCAGGGTGAATCCAGGTTTAGGAGAAGTCTAAAAACTTTGTCTTGCTCATAGACAGCTTGAAGACTCTCCCATAGATTCCCATACACATTTTGAAGCTTCTCCCATAGACTCTTGGCGGTTCTGACGTGATAATGATCCTCCAAGATCTGTTCAGACAGAGAGCTGTGTATAATTCCAAGTGTTTGCTGTTCCTCTTGAACCCACTTGTCTTCATGCTTTAGGCAAGTAGCCTGACTATTCTTTTGAGACATCCTCTTTAAAGCTTCAGCCTCCATGATATGGCTGTCCCAAAGTCCATGACTTCCCAAGGTAACTCTGGCCACTCTTTGTTAGAATTGTGAAAATATGAGAAGAATAGTTGAGTTTATGTGAGATTTGGGTGTAGAACAATGAAGAACAGAGTAAGAACAAGAGAGTTAGTTTCTGACACTTTAGAGAGAGAGGAGAGAGAGAGTGACGAATTTGGAGATTAAGAGAGAGAAGGGAGATTATTCTCCTTGCTTACATTCATTCTGATATGTTACATTATATAGAAATACAAGAAACAAAAGGAAACAATAAAATAATGACTCTGGACCACATGGATAGTGACAGGTCATGAACAGCTATATTCCTTAGAGAGACATGTGACTCTCTCCATTTGAATTCAAACTGGTCTAACAATGCTCCAAAGGTCTCCTTGCCTTCTTCTAGTCAGAGTACACGAAATATCTCTTAACTTTCCTCCCAAGGCAAGTTAGGTCAAGTTAGATACATTGTAGAGCAAGACTGTACAGACTAGCTTCCACCTCAAGTATCCAGAGCATTTCTTCTCTTTGTCTCTTTTATTTCTCTTTGGTTCTTCATCTCAATACTCCCCCTCAAGCTTGAACATAGGGACTGGTCAAGCTTGGAAACATGAAGAACTTCCCTCATTAAAACCTTAGTGTGCAAAACCCAGTGGGACAACAAAAAAACACACTAAGGAAAAAGAGTAGAAGCCTTCATGTTAGGAGAGTCAGTGAGAAGTGAGGTCTATGAGTCCCAACTTAGAGTGGACGAACTCACAGACTTTGGTGCTTGCTGCCTTTGTGAAGATATCAGCTAGCTGATCTTCACTTCTTGTGTAACAAGGTAAGATGATTTGCTTCTCCACAGCTTGTCTAACCTTGTGGCAGTCTACTTCAATGTGTTTGGTTCTTTCATGGAAGACTGAGTTGCTGGCAATGTG
>CAJHQP010010638.1:0-17948 GCA_905132765.1 Moricandia arvensis
GTGATACGCCCTAGATAGGATCACTCGACCGGATTGGATTTGATATGAACTCACGAATGAGAACTGGATGGATTGAAGGGTCGCACGAAGGTTGCGGAAGGCCTCCGATATTCCCGACTTCAGTTGGTGCTTGATATGACTCACAAGTCCACCAAAAGAAGGATCTCTAGTCGTTGCTTGATATGACTCACAAGTCCAACGATTTTGAGGGTTTGCTTAACTTGGATATGACTCACCAAGAAACAAAAAAAAGTTCTAAAAGAACAAAGAGTTTAACTCAAAACAAAGATGATAATCGAATGGTTTATTGCTGAAGAAAGGATTACATATTTATAGTAGCAAAGGCATATGAAAAGGCTTAGAATTTTGTGGAAAAACACACCTAGAAAAAGCAACAAAGACTAAAAATGGTCAAATGACTCTTTGGTTCTTGTTCTGGTCGAAATGACCCTTTGTCTACCGTCCAGGTTCGTCCGAATCCACCCTGGTCAACAGATGTCCCTTCGCCTACTTTTGTCCAGGTTCATCGAACCTTGCTGTGATGATCGGGTCCTTTGCGGTCAGGAGCAGGACACACTGTGGGTTGTCCGTGTGGGTGATCAATGAACTTTCATGAACGGAACTCCACTTTAGTCGACCCAAATCTTCAGAGAACTTAAGTATCCTTGCCTTAGAGAGATTAGAATCATCGATCATCAAGGAATCAACAATCTGGTCGGAAAAGTGATGTTCATGGCCACCGGGCATGTGGTACGAACCAAACGGGTCAGAAGTGAAGTGCTGTGACCTAGGTCAAGTTCCTCTCGTTGATCTTGAGTTTTGGCTCGACTGTTTGTCTTAGATTGTCGAATGGGTCGGGAACGGATGACTGAAGGTCGATCAATCTGATCATTAGGTCGTGGTTCCAACCTTAGATCATTTCCGGGTGAACGCGGGTCGATTCTGTACACGGTTCGGTCAGTGTATACGGCTGGATCAATGTACTCCGTCGGGTGAACCTCTGTTGAGGCAAAGTGATCTTCCTGATCCGCATCCAGTGCTGGTTCCATGTACTGATCCATGTACTGAGGCGCATCATTCCCTCCCTCTTCAAAAGGATTTGTCCACAAATCTGGATCATCTGCACAAAAAGGAGATAAATCAGAAACATTAAAACTTGAAGAGATGTCATACTTACCTTGCAAGTCCAGCTGATAGGCATTGTCATGGATCTTCCTAAGGATCTGAAAAGGACCATCGACCCTAGGCAAGAGTTTTGACTTCCTTTCTTCCGGAAAACGTTCCTTCCTTAGATGAACCCAAACAAGATCGCCTTCTTCAAAGACAACTTTCTTTTTCTTCTTGTTTGCTTTTCTTGTATAGACCTCGGTTTTGGCTTTGATGTTGTCACGGACTTTCTCATGCAACTTCTGAATCGTGTCCGCCTTCCTTTTGCCATCTGTACTAACTCTTTCACTCAAAGGCAAAGGCAAAAGATCAAGTGGAGATAAGGGATTGAAACCGTACACAACCTCAAAAGGAGAAAACTTGGTAGAAGAATGCATGGAATGATTATAAGCAAATTCAACATGAGGCAAACATTCTTCCCAAAGTCTAAGATTCTTTTTAACCAATGATCTAAGCAATGCTGACAAGGTCCGGTTCACAACCTCAGTTTGACCATCGGTTTGAGGATGACAAGTGGTGGAAAACATCAATCTAGTACCTAACTTAGACCACAAAGTTTTCCAGAAATAACTAAGGAACTTAGCATCTCGATCAGAAACAATGGTCCTAGGCATTCCGTGCAACCTAACAATGTCTCTAAAGAACAAATCAGCAATGTGCACAGCATCATCGGTTTTATGACATGGTATAAAATGAGCCATCTTAGAAAATCTATCAACCACCACAAAGATAGAATCTCTACCTGATTTTGATCTAGGCAAACCAAGCACAAAGTCCATAGATATGTCAACCCACGGATGAGAAGGGATGGGAAGAGCAGAATACAAACCTTGGTTTTTGGCTTTAGACTTGGCTTTCTTGCAAACCACACATCGACCACAGATCCGTTCCACATCCTTCATCAAGCTTGGCCAAAAGAAATGTTCATACACAACCTTGTGTGTTTTCTTGACTCCAAAGTGTCCCATAAGGCCTCCTCCATGTGCTTCCCTGAGAAACAACTCCCTCAAAGAACATTGGGGCACACACAAGCGGTTATCAAAGAATAAAAATCCCGAAATTTGATAATACTTGCCATAAGCCGCTTTTGAACACTTTCTGAAAATCTCTTTGAAATCTGAGTCAGTTGCATATAAATCCTTGATAAATTCAAAACCAAGCAACTTTGTTTCAAGAGCTGAAAGGAGTACATACCTTCTAGACAAGGCATCAGCCACCACATTGTCCTTACCTTGTTTGTACTTAATGACATAAGGAAATGTCTCAATGAACTCGACCCAACGTGCATGCCTTTTGTTCAGCTTTTGCTGCCCCTTAAGGTGTTTCAAAGACTGATGATCCGTGTGGATCACAAACTCCTTGGGCCAAAGGTAGTGTTGCCACGTTTGTAGAGCTCTCACCAAAGCATACAATTCTTGGTCGTAAGTGGGATAGTTGAGTGTGGCGCCTCCAAGCTTTTCACTGAAATAAGCAATTGGTTTCCTATCCTGCATCAAGACTGCTCCAATGCCAACTCCGGAAGCATCACATTCTATCTCAAAAGTCTTAGAAAAATCAGGAAGTACAAGTAAAGGAGCTTGCGTTAACTTCCCTTTTAGAATCTGAAATGCCTCTTCTTGAGCTTGTTCCCATTTGAATCCGACATTCTTCTTGATCACTTCAGTCAATGGGGCTGCGATGGTACTGAAGTTTGGAACAAATCGCCTATAGAAGCCAGCAAGGCCATGGAAGCTCCTTACTTCACCCACGGTCGTTGGACTAGGCCAGTCCCGGATAGCTTTGATCTTTTCCTCGTCCACTCTAAGTCCATCCGCACCTACAACAAAGCCTAAGAACACCACGTTATCTGTTCCAAAAGAGCATTTACCAAAATTTGCAAAAAGTCTCTCTTTCCTAAGAACTTCAAGAACAGATTTCAAGTGCATCCTATGATCATCAAGGTTCTTGCTGTAAATGAGAATGTCATCAAAGTAAACTACAACAAAATGACCAATGAAGGATCTCAAGATGTGATTCATCAAACGCATGAAAGTACTAGGTGCATTAGTAAGCCCAAATGGCATCACAAGCCATTCATACAATCCTAGTTTGGTTTTAAATGCAGTTTTCCATTCATCACCTTCTTTCATCCTAATCTGATGATACCCACTTTTCAAATCAATCTTAGAGAAAACACATGAACCATGCAACTCATCAAGCATGTCATCAAGCCTAGGAATGGGATGCCTATACTTTACCGTAATGTTGTTGATGGCACGGCAGTCCACACACATGCGCCAAGAGCCATCCTTTTTGGGTACAAGGAGGACGGGCACAGCACAAGGACTGAGGCTTTCCCGGATGTAGCCTTTCTCAAGAAGGTCACCAATCTGTTTCTGAAGTTCCTTGGTTTCCACCGGGTTGGTGCGATAAGCTGGTCGGTTTGGTAGAGATGCACCTGGAACAAAATCTATCTGATGTTCAATGCCTCGAACTGGTGGTAATCCCTTGGGATTCTCATCTGGAAAAACATCAGGAAAATCCTGCAAAATATCTAGAAGCTCACTCGGAATCTCCGGTGCAAGGTCAGAAGAAGAAGAAGCCATAAGAGATTCTTTATACACAAGTAAAAGAAATGGCTTCTGAGAGTAAAGAGATTTCCTGACCTGACTTTCTTTAATAAAGAAATTGGAATTCTTTTGAGAGGGTTCAGGTTCATCTGGTTTGGGTTCTTTGTCACGGTTCCTCTTGAGTTGGATCTGGTCTTGATGAACCTCCAAAGGTGTCAAAGGTACCAGTGTGATCTTCTTTCCTTTATGATCAAAGGAGTGTCGGTTTGTGTAACCATCATGAACTGCTTTCTTATCAAACTGCCATGGTCGGCCCAAGAGAATGTGACAAGCGTCCATAGGGAGAACGTTGCAAACAACTTCATCCTCATATCGTCCAATGGTAAGGGGGACTGTGACTTGTTCCTTCACGTACTGCTCTCCAGCCTCATTAAGCCATTCCAACCTGAAAGGACGAGATAGAGGCCGAGTGACAAGCCCTAGTTTTCTTACAAGGGTGTCACTAGCCACATTAGTGCAACTACCTCCATCAATAATCAAAGAACACACCTTTTCAGAAATAAGACAACGAGAATGAATAGATTCTCCCTTTGTTCTTTGTCGTTGGTTTTGGGTTGCACACTCAGAGATCTTCTAGTGACAAGGAGAGGACCGAAAGCTGGGTAATTAAGACTGTCATCATCGTCATAGATAGGTCCAGAGTCAGCATCAAAGGTTGGCCCGAAGCAATCGACCAAGTGGTCGTCCTTCTCATTGAAAATGGGGTCATCCAAGGTCTTTCTTGCAACAAGTAGGGGTCCATGATGTGGGTAATCAAAAGCTTCCTCTTCCTCATCAAAGATAGGACCCAAATCCTCCTTGTCTTCCTTTTCATCCTCGGACTCAACCTCACCATTCTCCATGAGAATCATCACTCGTTGGTTTGGACAATTCTTGGCATAATGTCCTAGACCTTGACACTTGAAGCATCTAATGTCTCTTGCTCGGCCAGAAGTCTCAACTGCCTTTCCTTTGTCCACACGAGCAGGAACATCAGTTCTAAAAGCATTATGTGTTGTGGAAGGAGACTTACCTTTATCTTGATAGCTTGGTTTAGGAGCATAGGCCGGTTTGGGAGCAAGGGCCGGTTTTGAGTAGCTTTTTCTTTTGACTTGCTGTTCAATCAAGATGGCCTTGTGTAACATCTGCTCCACACTGCCATACTCTTGAAGTTCCATACGATCTTGGATGTCACGGTTGAGACCTGACAGAAATCGTGCCATAGTGGCATCCATAGGCTCATCTACATCAGCTTTGATCATCAATATCTCCATCTCTTGGTAATAGTCTTCCACGGACTTGGTGCCTTGAAGTAGACGTCTCAGCTTCTGGTGGAGGTCACGGTGATAGTGAGTAGGCACGAACCGTTTCCTCATCAGCATGGGTAAGCTCATCCCATGTTTCGATTGGCCTTTCACCTGTCCTCCTCCTGTGAGTCACAACTTGATCATACCAATTAATAGCATAGCCCGAGAATTCAGTAGCAGCCAATCTAACTTTCTTAAGATCAGAAAAATTTTGACAATCAAAGACAAGCTCAATCTTTCTTTCCCATTCAAGGAAAGCATCAGGATCGTTTCTACCATCAAAAGTTGGAATTTTCAATTTCAATCCTCCTAAGCCATCATCAATACGATCAGTTCTAGCAAATGGATTGATATCACCTTGATCTCGGTTTCTAGGAACTCTCCTAGGGCGGTTGATGGATCGGCCATCGCCCTCTTGGGAATACTCCTCTTGGATCTCATCATCGGACCGGTTGGGTCTTCTTGGACGATCCCTCCTTATTCCAGTCCTAGAACGAGTTTGTTGGCTGGCTTGAAGCTCATCAATTCTTTGATGGATTTGATCTAATCCTGCATTCATCAAGTTAGTCATAGAATCATTCAAAGCACGCATTTGTAGGTTAGATAACCCAGCAAATGAGTTTCCGGGTCGGCTTCTTTCTTCCTCACTACTCATGGTTCCTGAAATTTCTTAAACACCAAACGTTAGATAAAAAACCTCACACTCTCAAGTGTTTGATCCTCACCCACTCACGTGTTTCTCTCAGATTTTTGGTGAACACACACGAGTTTCCACTCAAGGTTCTAAGAAGACTGATCAAAGAATCCCAATGGACAATTCCAAGCAAACAAAGGGAATTTTCTCAAGATAGAAAGATAAGAGATTTTGGTTTTGAAATCCGTTTTAACCACCTCAAAGGCTGGATTTCTCCTCAGCCAGCAGGCTTTCTCTTCCACCACCAATCCACAAATCAAACTCTTTTTTTTTTTAAATCGTAGATCTTTCTTTTAGTTTCTCTTTTTTTTTAAACTAGTGGATGGTAATGAGGGGCCCGGATTTAAGAAAGATAGAAGAAGAAGTGTTTGAAGAAAATGGAAGATGAGAAAGATGAATGAATAGACAATACCGGAAGAGTGGCTCTGATACCACTTGATACGCCCTAGATAGGATCACTCGACCGGATTGGATTTGATATGAACTCACGAATGAGAACTGGATGGATTGAAGGGTCGCACGAAGGTTGCGGAAGGCCTTCGATATTCCCGACTTCAGTTGGTGCTTGATATGACTCACAAGTCCACCAAAAGAAGTATCTCTAGTCGTTGCTTGATATGACTCACAAGTCCAACGATTTTGAGGGTTTGCTTAACTTGGATATGACTCACCAAGAAACAAAGAAAAGTTCTTAAAAGAACAAAGAGTTTAACTCAAAACAAAGATGATAATCGACTTGTTTATTGCTGAAGAAAGGATTACATATTTATAGTAGCAAAGGCATATGAAAAGGTTTAGAATTTGCGGAAAAACACACCTAGAAAAAGCAACAAAGACTAAAAATGGTCAAATGACTCTTTGGTTCTTGTCCTGGTCGAAATGACCCTTTGCCTACCGTCCAGGTTCGTCCGAATCCACCCTGGTCAACAGATGTCCCTTCGCCTACTTTTGTCCAGGTTCATCGAACCTTGCTGTGATGATCGGGTCTTTCGCGGTCAGGAGCAGGACATACTGTGGGTTGTCCGTGTGGGTGATCAATGAACTTTCATGAACGGAACTCCACTTTAGTCGACCCAAATCTTCAGAGAACTTAAGTATCCTTGCTTTAGAGAGATTAGAATCATCGATCATCAAGGAATCAACAATCTGGTCGGAAAAGTGATGTTCATGGCCACCGGGACATGTGGTACGACCCAAACGGGTCAGAAGTGAAGTGCTGTGACCTAGGTCAAGTTCCTCTCGTTGATCTTGAGTTTTGGCTCGTCTGTTTGTCTTAGATTGTCGAATGGGTCGGGAACGGATGACTGAAGGTCGATCAATCTGATCATTAGGTCGTGGTTCCAACCTTAGATCATTTCCGGGTGAACGCGGGTCGATTCTGTACACGGTTCGGTCAGTGTATACGGATGGATCAATGTACTCCGTCGGGTGAACCTCTGTTGAGGCAAAGTGATCTTCCTGATCCGCATCCAGTGCTGGTTCCATATGCTGATCCTTGTACTGAGGTGCATCAACATGGCTTAAAACTGGTAATAAATAGGCTATATCAACTCCCGCAGACTTAACCTTTTGCTTGTCCTCAAGCAAACAAGCCTGTGAAAGAGGTTTTGAAAAGCGGAGACTCACATAATGTCTAACTATAATTGTCACCTTACGTTATAATATATAACTAGAATTTGACTCGCACATTCGTGCGCTTTTTTGTTTATTTTATAAATGTAAAACTTTGATATTACTGTAAAACGTTTTAAACATATAATTTACATTTTAGTATTCTATATTGTGTAAATCTATAATCTTATTATGTATATTTCTTATCTAACATTATTTTATGATTGTGCATTAATTTTGTTACTAAACTAATGCACTACTGTATAAAAAATAGTTAATTTTTGGTAAATATTTTTATATTTTTTCAAGTTATTTATTATAATTTAAAATATTAAAATTGATATGTTATTAATATTTTCAATGAATTATTAGGTTTTAGAGTTTTCTAATAGCATATTTGTGAATGATACATGAATTAAAGGTTAGTTATATAATTTATATTTTGTTATAATCATTTTAATAATTGTATATTTTTTAGTCTCAAAAAAGATAATATATAATTTTAGATATGAAAGTTTAACAAATGTTGACAATTTTATTTTTATAGCAAATGTACAAATTTTAACATTTATTTAACAGTTAATGATATTTATTTATTTATTTAAATGAAATCATTTTAAAAAATAAATAAAATAGTTTAATTTACTAGTTTAATACAATTTTGTTACATTTATTTCATATAGTACTTATATTTTAATGTCAATAAACTATAACTATTAAATTATAAAAAGATAGCATATAATTTTATTCTTGTTTCTTAAACTTTACTTGAAATTAATTTATAATAGTATTATTAGTATTAATTACGAAATTAAATAATGCATTATTTTATAAAACATTAAAAAATTAATTAGATTCCGCTAGATTTTTCTCGACTGATTTTTTTTAACTACAAACAATTAAATTTATAGTTAAAATTGCTTCATTAAAATTTAAAAAATTATATGTATTTACTTGATTACAATAAATAATTAAAAATGTCATAATAATCAATTAATGAAATAGTCATACTATGACTTTTGCCTAGTAGATATTTCAAAAGAGAAAAGATGTAGTATGTTAATAAGTTTCAATACTTATGATCTTTGTTATTCCGCGAGAAACAATATCCTACTTAAAATACACGCATATGATTTCTATTTATTATTGCATTCACAAAAGATAGCTAAAGATGTTGTTTAGAAGGAAATTTTTTAAAACATTAAATATGTGTTTTTAAAAAAACATTTGAATGTTTTTAATAACAGTTTTTTTTTTATTATTGTTAGGTTCTGAACCTAAGCTCATAATCCACATAAGGCAATGCCCAAATCATTTAATATAATTCTCTTTTAGAGAGCGAGACCCCTTCCAACGTCAATTGAAATGTGATCTCCATGGTCTCTACATTATTGGCAACCAAGGGGTTTAACCACTAGACAAACTTTTTATGTAGTTTTATATTTTAAATAATGCAATATTAAACTAGTCTTAATCTTTTTTAATTTTGTTAGTTTATAAAATTTATAAGTGACTTGTGCGTTTTCAAAAATTTACAAACCCAATAATAAACTAAAATAAACAAAATATGAAATTAAAATTAAGATATCCATATAAACAATAAGAAAACTAACTACATCAAAATAAACCAAATTAGAATTTTAGAAATAAATATTATAACAAAGTTAAATATTTTGTAAAATCAAGTATACTAAAAATCACAACTCAATAACTCGTAAACAACAATTTTAATTAAAATAATACAACATATAAAACAACAAAAACAAAACTAATAAACTATTGTAGTTTAGTTTTTTCCCCGTAAATATTCATTTCTGTGTATTGACAAAAACGAGTTACCTAATAGAAAAATATAATACATTTTTTTTAATAATGTATGTCTATAAGATTACATGTTATCAAATATTATTTATTATGGCTCAACTTTTTAATTTTATTTTTAATCAAAATTATTTTCACTGAGCTTTTAGTATTTTTCATTAACTTTCAATATTATAACACATTTACTGAAATTTATGTTTTAAATATTGATCTTGAATTAACAGTATATGTTATATTAACTAATAGAACAGACGATGTCGAATGCATCATCCTTGAGTTTTTTTTTTGCTCTTTGAGTTTCCAAACCATCAAGATAGTTCTTGAACATATAAAAACCTACTCCAGGGATGGAGAAGAGCATTCCGACAACCTTAGCCACAGTCAAGTTGTCATCGAACACCACCAGTGCTGCAAGAGGCGTGACAATGAAAGAGAGCGTACTGATCAGGTTCGAAAACAGAGAAGACACCATAAATATAAGTGCTACGGCTGCTACAGAGCCCAATTGCCATGAAAATGCTGTCCCAGCCAAAGTCAAAACATAAGAGACATGACCCTTGTGAAACTCTTCCATCTCCATCCTCAACATCTTCCATTCCCCGCTTGCAAACAACCCAATAACCGAAACACAAGAGGCAACAAGAGATGTGTAGATTTGCATTTCAAGGACCATACCAAAGGTCTCTCTCTTGATGATCTTCTCGAATGAATATTGCACAAGAGAGAGCTGAATGAGAGAATCAAGAAGCGTAAGCAAATACCCAATGATGTAAGTACACTTAGACCCCCCTGATGGACTGTCTGAATCATCTTCAAGAGCAATCACTAGAGAAGAGATAGTAAGGAGTAATACTGACATGCCAGTCCAAAAAGTTATTTTTCTCAGAATTAATGAAACGAGAGAAGATAGCACTGAAAATCAACTGTGTGCCAAAAGTAAGCGAATAAGCTGAAGCATAGATTGATAAGAGCAAATGTGTATTTTATTGATCTTATCGAACCAAGTACAATCTCTAACCGAAATACAGTTAAAGCCAAATCCCGCAGACAAATTCTACAAGGACCAAGTGATACAATTCTCACTAATTGCACAAAAACCCAAGTACAATTCCTTATTCTATTTATAGCTTCCTTGTTCAAGAAGCAATTTGTAATGACTCGTAACGGCCTTAACCACCAGCTTCCACGTCATCATTCCTCCCATGCTCCTCCGGTGATACTTGAACACCAGTATTCTTCCTCACTTAACATCTTCGAAGTCTATCAATACCCCCTCCCTGAAATTGAGCTTGCTCTCAAGCTCAAAGCTTCGAAAACTTTCTCCAACTCTGTCAACTTCATCCAATTTTTTTCAAAATGAGGTAAGCCTTTCCAAGTCACCAATACTTCCATATACCATTCCTTATCATATCGAGAATCAACCAACTCCTCCGAAAACAAAACAAGCTCTTGTGTGTTTGTTAATGACTTTGGTAATGGCATTACTAAGTGTCCCTCTCCCAAGACCGGTTTGAGCTGAGAGACATGAAAGACATGATTTATTTTACATGTCTACGGCAACTCTAAACGATATGAAAACTCACCAATACGAACCAACACTTTAAAAGGGCCATAGAATTTAGCTGTTAGCTTCTGGCAAAACTTTTTAGATAGACTTGATTGCTTGTATGGCCGCAACTTAAGAAAGACCACTTCAAATTGTAACTTTCGACGATGTTTTTGAGCATTATTATTCATCAGATCCTGAGCTCTCAATAAATGCATCTTAATATCCTCCAACACTGCATCACATTCACGCAGCATAGACTCCAACTCAAAATTCGTTGTTGAGCCTTCTTCAAATCTTATCAATGACGGGGGTTTCCTGCCATACACCAACTCAAATGGCGTAGCTTTCAGATAAGTATGAAAGGAGGAATTATACCAAAACTCAGCCCACGAAAGACTTGACTCCACTGCTTTGGGTGAGATGAAGTGAAACAACGCACAAACGACTCCAAACATCTATTAACCACTCCTGTTTGCCCATCTGTTTGAGGGTGATAGGCAGTCGAAAACTTCAACTTAGTACCCCCCAGATTAAAGCATTCTCTCCAAAAATTGCTCAAGTAAACCCTATCACGGTCTGAAATGATGGACAATGGAAATCCATGTAACCGAACAATCTCCTTGATGAATTTCTCTGCCACAGAATGCGGTATAGGGATGCTTCAGCATCAGGAAGTGAGCATACTTACTCAACATATCCACAACCACACAAATGACATCAACTCCTTGAGATTTTGGTAATCCATCAATAAAATCCATCGATAGTTTTCCCAGATTTGATTAGGAATGGGAATAGGATGCAAAACACCAGAATGTATAAGCATAGAAGATTTGTGTGTTTGACACACTCGACATTCTGCAATGAATTTTTGAACATCGTGCTTCAAGTTTGTCCAATGAAACAATCTTTGAACACGCTTCACTGTCTTAAGGACCCCTGAATGAACCCTAGTAACACCACTGTGATATTCCTCCAGAATTATCGGGATAAACGTTGATGATTTTGGTATGACTAATCTGTCTTTGTAAAATAAACGCCCTTTCTTTACTGTATAACCCGACTTCTCAGACTTCTCCAATACAACATCATGTAACAGTTTCTGAATCTGTTCATCCTTTTCATCGAACACGTCTTGTATCTGAATATTAGATGTCTTTGTTAAAGTCATGAAGATTTCCAATACAATAAAAGACTTCTCACACATCACTCTTGACAGACCATCCGCTACCACATTGTCAACACATGCCTTTTAAATGATCTCAAAATCATATCCCAGCAGTCTAGTTAGCCACTTTTGATAATCCATGGAAACATCTTGTTGATCTAAGAGAAATTTGAGACTCTTTTGATCAGTGAATATCTTGAATCTTCTTCCCAGTAGATAATGTTTCCACTTCTGTATCGTCATCACTATTGCCATCAATTCTCTCTCGTAAACAGCCTTAAGCTGCTCCCAGTCTGATAAACCCTTGCTAAAATAAGCTACGGGTCTTTGGTTCTGCATTAAAACTGCTCCAAGCCCATACCCCGACGCGTCAGACTCAACAATGAACTGTTCCTCAAAGTTTTGTAAGGCTAAAACTGGGGAGCTTATCATCTTCCTCTTCAATTCTTCAAATGCTGATTGCTCTTT
Source organism: Moricandia arvensis (assembly GCA_905132765.1). NCBI lineage: Eukaryota > Viridiplantae > Streptophyta > Magnoliopsida > Brassicales > Brassicaceae > Moricandia > Moricandia arvensis. Next base: position 12,371 of record CAJHQP010010638.1, read on the forward strand.
ACTCCCCCACTCAAAGCTGTCTTTCGGTAAAAGATCAGTTAACGAACGAGAAATCACGCCATAAGCATTGACGAAGCGCCTATGATATCCAGTGAGCCCCAAGAAGCTTTGAAGTTCTTTCATGGTTTTAGGAGCGGGTCATTTAGTTATTGTGTATGTCTTAGCAGGATCAATAGCTACCCATTCTCCAGAGATGATGTGCCCTAAATATTCCACACTACTTTGCGAAAATGATTTTTCTTCCTGTTGGCAAAAATTAGTGAGCAACCAGCAGCTGCAACACTCTCTGTAAATGTATAAAGTGTTCCACCATTGTCCTTCTATAGACTAAGATGTCGTCAAAGAAAACCAATATAAACTTCCTCAAGAATGGTCTAAAGACCTCATTCATAAGTGCTTGGAAAGTTGCTGGCGCATTAGATAACCCGAAGGACATTACCAAAAAATCGTAATGGCCAGCGTGCGTTCTAAATGTCGTTTTCTCGATATCAGCCTCTTCCATAAGGATCTGATGATAACCTGACTGTAGGTATAATTTTGAGAATACTTGAGCACCATTCAAATCATCCAACAGCTGGTATATTACCGGAATAGAAAACTTATCCGGAATAGTAGCTTTGTTTACTCATCTATAGTCGACACATAATCTGCAAGACTTGTCTTTCTTCTTTTAATAACAAGACATGACTAGCATATGGACTTCTACTGTGATGTATCAATCCAGATTGTAGCATTTCCTAAAAAATAATTCCATTGCCTCCATATGTGAATGAGGATATCTGTATGGTCTCATGCATATTGGTTTAGTACCTGGAACCAATGTGATAGAGTGTTCAAAACCCCTTTTTGGAGGCAATTGCTTTGGCTCCGCAAACACTTCACTAAAATCTTCTAACATAGCTTGTATCACTTGAGGAATCTTATGCAATTTATCATTTGATTCCTCAACATTCTGTGATTGAAAGACCACCGAAACTGCATCCATAGCAACACTCTTCAACTGAATAGACTGATCACCCGCCAATTTACATAGTTGATTACCCTTCCAATTAGATAACTCTTGAGTCTCCCAATTTACTTGAAAAGTGCCCACAGTTCTCAGCCATTGAACCCCTAAAATTACATCCACACCTCCTGGTTCCAAAATGATGAAATCATTGGTTAAATCCAATGATTGAATTGTTAGAAGAACTTGTCTGCAGACCCCAGATCCACTCACTATAATTCTCGTTCCAACTTAAATATGCATCTTATCATCACACTCCATTGTAAGCTGAGCCTGAGATACCACCGTTGGTGATATGAAGTTATGTGTAGCCCCACTATCTATCATGACTATCACTTTTGTCTTCCCAATCAATCCCCACATCTTTGTTGTCTTTGGAGAAGACGAGCCAAGGAAGGAATACAGAGACAACTCCATCACTTTTGCAACCATCTCGTTCACATTTTCGAATGAATCATGGAACTCCTCTTCCAACTGATCAGATTCTTCATCCTTCAACACCACCATCACATTCAAATCCATTTTTTGCAATTATGATTCTTTGACCATTTCTCATCGCATGTATAACAAGTGCTTGTTCGCTTTATTTTTTGCTGCATATTCTGCCTCAGGCAGTTTATAAGGTATTATAAACGTATTGTTTTGTCTTTGGCCGCCTTGTCTATCCAGAACTTTCCCATTCTGTTGACCTGTATCACTCGTATGATTTCTATTCTTCCATGTTGACTGATTCACAAAGGCATTTCTGAAAGTAACACGTGACCTTGCTTCACAAATCCATGTTCAACTGGCTTTTGAATAAAGAATCTGCGGAAGTCACTATCCTCCATCATGATTACTGCTGCGATAAAATTTGGAAGGTCAAATGGTTCTTTCATTTTAATAACTTCTTTGTATTCTCGCTTCAAACCATTGAAGAAAACGTCTTCCAAGTTCACTTCATCAACTTTGACTTGTGTTGCTAATTCTTGAAACACACGCATGTGCTCTTTGATTGAACCTGTTTGTTGAATCCCAAATAACCTCTCTCCAGGAGTGTTCTCGTATGATTCAGCACATCTGGCTAACATTCTCTTCTTGTAGTCAAACCAGTCACAAAACGGCCGATGCTCCACCTCATAATTATACCAACTCAATGCACCAGCCTCTAAACTCAACGAAATGATCTCCATCCTCTCTTCATCGAATGGTGTCCAATCCGAAAGAATCGCTCAGCTCAAGCAAGCCAAGAGTACGGATTAGTTCCATCCAATAAAGACATTTCAACTTTGCATAACAAACCGTCTATATTATTCAAATCAGAACCTATCGATCGACAACCTAGCGGATTCCCTACCAGATTTGTTCCCATATTACTCAGAGGACCTGATCGATCGTTTGTGATGTTGTTAATTGATCAACCACGCTCGGAGCTTTCCCGTGAATCACTGACGTTAATTTCTCCATCGATCTCATCATCGTTGTACATGGACTCCATCAATTTTAATCACGAATCGACTGCTTCTAGACGCTTCTCTGCCATTGTCGAGGCTTCCAATAACACTTTGAAACCTCTAGTTAAGTATTTGAGCTCGTCTTTAGCCCCATAGATCGACGCCTAAAGTTTGCCGATTTGAGCTACTGTCTCCTCTATCACACTCGTCGCCATATTCAATCGCTCACCGCACCAATTGATATGAGCAAATGTGTATTTTATTGATCTTATCGAACCAAGTACAATATCTAACCGAAATACGGTTGACATGGGTGTGTTTTTATTGTTCTAGCAGGGTATAAATATCCTAAGCAATTAACTATCAAATTAACCCTTAATCCTAACACACAAAATAATACTCTTGCCAAGAGAGATCAAGTGTAGTACTTAGGGATCGAATCCACAGAGAACAATGACACATAATAGATTTCTTAATTCTAAAGACTAAGCTAGGTAATTGTATATTTTGGTAACAAGTAATCAATTTAAGGAAATATTCCTTATTAGAAGGTATATATGCAATATGGAAATATGGTAATAGTGTAAATATGGAAATATGATAATAAACTAACTAGATGCAAATGTAAATATGCTAGATCTAGGGTTTCAAGCTCAATGAATTATAGGGATAAGAAGCACATATGTGTAAATATTCTAGAACTCAAATAATAACTATTCTGATCCATTTAACTTCAACTCTCGTATGCAAGCAAAAGGAAAGACCATCGATCGACGGCTAAGGCCTGATGCCGATCGACGGTGAAATCAGAAGGAAGTGTGAACGAGATTTGATATATTCACCAAGATAATTAGACCAGCTCTCGCATGAGTCTAACAACCTTGTTCAATAAAGTCTATTCTAGCACAGAACCTACTCTCGTAGTCGTCCATGTACTACTTTCGAGATCCTATTTAGTTACTCTAGAATGCAAGAATTAAGCACAACTCAATTGATGGATATTAACTTAACTTAGCAATCCTACTTTTGGGCTAATCCATGTTTGCTATCATTCAACCCTAAATATAGTTGATATCTACTCAGACAAAATTAAAGTAAGAATAATAGTTTGAATATAATGCATAGATAAAATACCAGAGTTCCAATACATATCTCCCTAAGGAGTTATGAATCTTCTCCCCTAAATAAATCCTAAAACTATAATGGAATGATGGTGCACACAATCTGCCACTGGAACACCGCACTCTCTCTCTGGTGCAATACATAAAGTATAAATATAAAACCCTAAAATCTAGTTCAAAAATTGTCCAGGGGTAATCTTGTGTCTTGTATCTAACTTGGGCTTGAAATCGGCTTGTCTGCGATTGGACGTCGATCGATGGCAGATGTGCAACCAGTCTGCAATCTTACCTATATATCTAAGTTATTCGATTCATGTATATTCGATTAATTCTAAGTCATTTTTAAGCCAATTGAGGTTCATCTAAACAATAAAATATTATCCAGAAAGATAGAGAGAAATCATTCATTGTATAAATATAAACATAAGATTCATACATAGGTTCAGTTTCAAACTAGGCTAACATAAGTTCGGAAATTTCATTCTATGTTAACATCACACATCCATCACGGCCAAGGTCTTCATGGCTCCTTAGCCTTACCATGTTCCTTGTCAGATCCTGAAACCATACAATCATAACAATGACATAAGTATCTATAACCGATAACCTGGCAAAACCATCCTATACATGCATGGTTTGGTTCCTTTTATTTATTTCCTAGAACTTATCTATTCCAATATCTTAATATTCGGCCACATAACAAATCCAACCGATGGTGGGAAATTACTAACCATCCGGCCAAAGGCCTTGGTTCCTATTCCCACGTATAAGAACATCCTACTTGACCGCATATGAAAACAGGAAGCGGTCAAGAAAGCAAAGAGAACAGATGAACGTAACCGTCCCAAACCGTCCCAAGCCCACCCGGTATTTCTACCACGACTAAGGGAGGATGGTGCGGATCACACTACTCACATTGGGCGTTCGTTCGGGTGTACTCACGCCCTTCTCCATAACCATATCTTTTTGCTTGTTCACCATCATTACACGATTTATCCTACACACGATTAGTCTCTACACCGGAACGGATCGATACCACCAGAATCGACTTCCTGATCGTCCACCACCCCTTTCTTTCCCTATTTACTACTCTCAATTTCTCCAGAGTTTTTTTTTCTCCTTAGAATCATCCATTTTTGACACCATAGCCATCTATTTATAGAGTGAAACTCGCAAACTGCCCCCTTGGGAGAACGGGTGCAAGCGGTTGGGCGAATGGGTACAACTGCTTCCTTCCCAACCTTTCGTCTAGTAAACGACCCCCAACTGCTCTCCTTGCGTTTGGGCTGATCGATTTCAATCCCACCATAATTGCCCACATGTCTGACCCATTTGCCATGACCCACAAACCATCGGCATCCTAGACTACCAAGCCTGGACCCATAACCGCCCATGACCCGAGGTCATCACCCATGACTTGAAAAATCCACCTAGCTGAGATGAGCTGATTGCTAGCTGCCCCAGATGAGTGAGCTAGTACTCCAGCTACTTGAGCTGACCCACACTTCAGTGAGCTACACTGAGCTGTACCAAACTTCACCTAGCTAGTCGAGCTGGTTTACCGCATTGCCCAGCTGCCACAACACTCGTCCAGCTGCCATATCACTTCTCCATCTGCCATAACACTCGTCCAGATCTCTTTCCCTCGTTTTGGTTAAGTCTCAGCCTTCTGATGCCATTAACCTACTTACTCATCCATGATACATTTTGTCTCTAGATCTTGTGACCCGATCAGTGTAACTTCCCGCATCATGGCCGAGTCCAAGGATCCTATTTAGGATCGGGGACATGACAGATCGACCTTGGTCGTGTAACCACGGTCGATGCCAAGGTTGTGTCACCAATTGATGGCAATCTTGTACTTCGACTCTCTAAATGATCAGCTATGGTTCTTCTCTTCTAAATGCTCCAAACGCTCCAAGTATCTCCATATATCTCCAAAACGTACATGGACCTATAAAGACCTTAAAAATATTGCCAAGACACACATAATAGACCCTAATGGAGCCCATAACATG
>CAJHQP010010639.1:0-17945 GCA_905132765.1 Moricandia arvensis
AATTGGAAGCCTCCTCCTTCATTATTCACTCTGGTTCATACACTCTCATATTCTCTCTAAGTCTCATACTCTCTCATACTCAGAAACTTTCCATTATCTCTCATACTCTTTGAAGTGATAAGTTAACTCTTTCCTTCAACAAATCTCTGGTTACTTTATTCTCTTAATCTATTATTCTCACAAACTCTCAAATACTCTCACTCATAATTTCGTCCATCCTTCATGGTCTCTGGTTCATACTAAACCAGAAGATCACAAACACTCTCCATAATCCCATCATTCTCACTTAAAACTCTCAAAAACACTCTCCCTTTGATTCTCAGTCTTTCTGGTCCAAACTAAACCAGAAGTTGATTCTTTTCACCAAAATCATTCTCACTATTTTCTCTCTATTCTTACATGATATCAGAGCATCAAAGCTCCTGAAAACCTATTCTCACTTCCGCATAATCTCTGTCAAAATTTCTCTTCAAAAACTGCCTTGGATACATTCTTTATCCACTGGTCCAAAGGTCTTTCAAGAGGGAAGAAACTCACCAGAACTCAAGATAAGGGAGTATACCAGTCTTTGAAACTCAAGGAAGCTCCAGAAAAGTCAAGAAAGCTTCATTCAAGATCAGTTTCTGATCCAGTTCTTGCAAAACCAGTTGCAACACTCTTTTGTCCACTGGTCCAAAACTCTCCAAGATGGAGACTGAAACTAAAATGGCGACTCCAGAGACTTCAAGGGGTCCAAAGAAGAAACCAACCCACCTCCTCTTGTCCAAAATGCTGAAGAAAACCCATGGAGAAAATTATTGTTGGAGCAAAGTCACTGAAGAAGCATCAAAGCTAGGCTGTTCAAACTATTCTCTGGCCAATAAAGCTGAAGCTTATTCTGTGATCCCTAAGACCCACGACCAGCAAGAGGATAGAAGGGGTTTGAAGTGTATCCCTGCCAAGAAGGAGGGAATCAAGGAGAAGAGGTGTTGGACAGTCAATCCACACCTCAAACAACTTCTGTGTCACTAAGCCCCCATGGGGTGGAGGTTCAAGAAACCAGCTCAGGTTCTTGATAAGCTGTGCCTCCTTAAAATAAAGAGAAGAAGCCCATGAGTTCAGAGCCTACAGAAGATGTACATTCCTGACCATGGAGAGATTGCCCACTTCCCAACAACACTTTGGACACTGATTGTGTCCATTAACTCCCAAGATGGTAGAGAGGATGATTGGTGCTGTGGAGAGATTGCTCAAGAGGTCTTACCTGAAGCCAAGAGGGTGAAACAGGAGGTGTCCTCAAGAGATAAAGATCATCACTAAGCCAAGAGGGCCATGGTCTCAAGGTGTTGGCTTTCATTGGCTCTCAGCTTCAAGCTTGACCATATACTCTTATTCTCAGGTTAAGCTTGAGGTGGGGTGTTAAATGAGAAGCCAATGACCCATTGTTGAAGTTGAAGCAAAGGAAACAAGTGGAGTTGACCAGGGATATTCTTGGCTGAGCAAGGAGAAGTCAGTTCATTGAAATGATGGCAGCTAACTCTTTGCAAAGCCCCCCTATCAACTCAGTTATACAAGTCACTTTGCAAGGCCATTCTAAAGAAGGATTAAGTGAGGGATTCAAGTGCAAGCCAGAAGGGAAGACACTCCTCATTATCATCCCAAAGACATGTTGGCTTGATCTCAACACAAGAAGAAGGCAAGAATCCAGAAGCAAGGGGGAGACAAGCTGTGAAATAAGAAGAAGGTTCAAGAGGAACCATTTGAAGTGTAAAGCAAGGAAAGGGCGTGCTTTACTTTCCAATAAAGATGCCCAAAAGAAGACTGGATTGCTTGTACTCTTTTTCCCTATAATTAGGTTTTTAATGAGGCAAGTAATCTCAGTTCCAAGCTTGCCCTAGGATTCCTATGGTCAAGCTTGAGGGGAAGTGTTGGAATGAACAAACAAAGCTGGAGTTGATGAGGAGACTAAGCAAATCAGGAGCAAGCAAATCAAGCATCTGGAATAAGCAGATTTGAAACTGTCCGTACAGTCTTGCTCCACAAGCAATTCTTCTTGCCCTAACTTACCTTGCAAGGCAAGAAAGGAGTTGGGGAAACTTAATATGGACGTTGGGAGCCTCCAGAAGTAAAGGGAATCAAGTTTGAATGGAATTACTCAGTTCTGGTTTGATTTGGACAAGTAGAAGTCACATGGGTGCTTTGGAGAAGCAGCTGGACCTGTCACTATCACACCAAGCTAAATGTGCCTCTTCCTCCAGTCACTTTCTCTTCCTCTGCACGTGCCAGACTGTCCATGCCACAGCCTGATCCACACCAGTCTGCCCCAGCCAGTTCTAAACCTGCTCTGATCTCATTTTCTCTACAAATTAGTGATTTAAGTTTTAATGTTTTATTAGTAGTTTATTGTGCTCTTAATGTCTTGTAACTTGGCTATAAAGCCCCCACATGTAACCCACGATATCTTAAGGAGAATTGAGCCTCCTCCTTCATTATTCACTCTGGTTCATACACTCTCATATTCTCTCTAAGTCTCATACTCTCTCATACTCAGAAACTTTCCATTATCTCTCATACTCTTTGAAGTGATAAGTTAACTCTTTCCTTCAACAAATCTCTGGTTACTTTATTCTCTTAATCTATTATTCTCACAAACTCTCAAATACTCTCACTCATAATTTCGTCCATCCTTCATGGTCTCTGGTTCATACTAAACCAGAAGATCACAAACACTCTCCATAATCCCATCATTCTCACTTAAACTCTCAAAAAACACTCTCCCTATGAAGTATACATGCGGCCTCAACCAGGGATGGAAAACATGGTCAAACCTGGTAATGTATTGAGGCTGAGGAAGGCAATCTATGGTCTGAAGCAATCTCCAAGAGCCTGGTATCACAAACTGAGCACAACCCTTAATGGAAGAGGGTTTGTGAAATCTGAAGCTGATCACACTTTGTTTACTCTCACCAGCCAGAAAGGGATCATTGTGATTCTCATCTATGTGGATGATATCATCATCACAGGCAGTGATAAAGAGGGGATCAGCTCCAGCAAAGCATTCCTCAAGGCAACATTTGATATCAAGGATTTGGGAGAGCTCAAATATTTTCTTGGGATTGAGATGTGTAGATCCAAGGAGGGACTGTTTCTGTCCCAAAGGAAATACACCCTTGATGTATTAAAGGAAGCTGGAGACCTTGGTGGTAGAGCTTCTAAAACACCTCTAGAGGAGGGATACAAAGTAATGCGTGAGGGGGAGTATGAAGACAAGGCTTATGAAGATGTGAAGCACTATAGGAGAATGGTGGGAAAACTCATATATCTCACTATCACAAGACCAGATGTGTGCTTCGCAGTCAACCAAGTAAGCCAACATATGCAAGCCCCCAAGATACATCATTGGAACATTGTTGAAAGAATTCTGAGGTACTTAAGAGAAGCACCAGGACAAGGAGTTTGGATGGGTTGCAACAAGAGTACTGAGATAGTTGGTTATTGTGATGCTGATTGGGCTGGAGGTAGGATAGATAGGAGGTCTACAACTGGCTATTGTACTTTCATTGGAGGTAATTTAGTAACATGGAAGAGCAAGAAGCAGAAGGTGGTCTCATGTTCAAGTGCTTAGGCAGAGTATAGAGCCATGAGAAAGCTCACAAGTGAACTGATTTGGATTAAAGGGTTGCTTAAGGACTTGGGAATTGAGACTACCACACCCATCACCATGCACTGTGATAACCAGGCTCCAATACACATAGCTTCCAACAATGTGTTCCATGAGAGAACTAAACACATTGAGGTGGATTGTCATAAGGTGAGGCAAGCCGTGGAGCAGAAAGTCATCTTGCCTTGCTATACCAGAAGTGAAGACCAGCTAGCTGACATCTTTACCAAGGCTGCTAGCACCAAAGTCTGTGAGTTCATTCATCCAAAGCTTGGACTCATAGATCTCACATGTCACTGATCCTCTTGCCATGAAGTGTTCTACTCTTTTTCCTTGGTGTGGTTTTTGTCCCATGCGGTTTTTACTAGCTGAGGTTTTAATGAGGGAATGCTTCATGGCTTCCAAGCTTGACTTGTTCCATATGGTCAAGCTTGAGGGGGAGTGTTGACATGAAGAAATAAAGAGCAAGAGAAGCAAGTGTTGACATGAAGATATAAAAGATAAAGAGGAAGAGAGTATGGCAAGAGAAGGATCCAGAATGATCAAATGAAGTTGTTCCGTACAGTTTAGGTCTACACTGACCTAACTTGGCTTACAAGACAAGGAAAGGGTTAGCTAGAGAGGGAAGGAGACTTATTTAAATCAGACCATGTGATCTGGTCACCAGAGGAGCAGAGAGACGTTAAGGAAGAAGATGATCACATGCCAAGATAAGGAGACACCCATTTAGGTCCTGTCCCTTTCCACCATGTCTGGACAAAACCTCTGTCCCTTCCTGTCTCTTTCCAACAAGTCTGGGCGTGCCTCTGCCTTCCCTCAGTCCTATTTGTTTAATATATCTCTTGTCAGCTTGTGTATTTGTTTATGTTTTATTTTGCCTATTAAAAGGCTTGTACCAGAAACTAAATCAAGTAAGGAAATTATATTCTCTCCTTCTCTCTCTCTCACTCACGAAATCCCTCACTCTCTCTCCTGTTCTTACTATTCTTCACATTTCCAGCAACAAACTCTTTCTTAATCTCATTTAAACACTCACTAAATTACTAAAACTCACATTTACATGCTTCAAATAGTGGTATCTCCTTGAATGCCTTAGCTTTTTCTGAATTTGCAAAACCTTTAGTTATAGATTCAGGAGCTAGTCACCACATGATTAGTGATCTAAACTTGATTAAAAATATTGTTCCTGCCTTAGGAAATGTTATGATAGCTAATGGAGAAAGTGTTCCAATTAAAGGGATAGGTGATCTTAGGTTATTTGAAAAAGATTCTAAAGCTTTTTACATGCCTAGTTTCACATCCAACCTGTTATCAGTGTTGAGATAGAGAAGAGAATGACAAGAAGAAGAAGCTGGTTCATGATCCAAAGAAATAAAGAAACAAGAAGAAGAAGAAGGAGTGATCCGGATACTCCAAGTTGAGACTGGTTCATACAGTCTTGTGAACTAAGTCATTATTAGAATGGAGAAGAAAGAAGCATGGCTGAGTGTGGTCCATTGATCTGAGAGATAAAGAAAACAAAGAAAAGAATAGATACCTGAAAAGAGTTTGGTCTGTACAACCTTGCTACACAAGGCAGTCCGTACAGTCTTGGCTTCCAAGTAACCAAACTTAACCTAGAGTGACTTGGAAGGCAAGGAAGGTGGGAACTCGTCCAGATTAATATTCTGAAGCATATTTGAAGTTTAAATGGAGCATCAGACCGTTGAAGAGAGCTGAGGCAAGTGGAGATTTAATTAAGAATAAAAGTCACATGTTCTGCCTAAGAAGAAAGCAGTTTGGACCTGTCACTTTCACTCAACCAGACTGTGCCCATCTCTCTCCTGTCACTATCTACTCCCTCTGGTCGAGATTCACCTTGGCTGCATCCTCCTGGCTTCATCAGAAACCCTACAATAATATTTGTTTAGTAGATTTGTACTTTAATATTTATTTATTCTCTTGCAATTTGTAATCTGGCTATATAGCCACCCCATGTGTATTGTGAAACCTCTAAGGCAGAGGGGAGTTCTCTCTCTGTTCAATATTCTCTTGTTACTTCACTCTCCCCACACTCTTTACTCTCTTAATCTCGTCCATACTCTCTGTGATTCTCACTCTCACTTAATCTCTCTCAGATACTCACTAATACTCTCTTAATCTCTTAGTTCTCCAGCAGCATTCTCCTTGATTCTCCTTTACTCTCATCAGTCTCTTCTCTATAATTTCGACCACACTCTGTTTCTACATCACTCACACACCAGAATCTGTCTATTCTCACATGGTATCAGAGCTTTCAAGCTCCTGAAACCTTCATAGCTTCCGCAAATCATCATCTTCTCAAAACTGTCTCCAAAACAGTTTCTGCTACATCTCTTTATCCACTAGTCAAAAGGTCTTCCAAGAGGGAAGAATCTCTCCAGAACTCAAGATAGGACAGTATACAAGTCTCTGTAACTCAAGAAAGCTTCAGCTCAGTCCAGCAAGCTTCATCAAATTTTCAGTTTCAAGCTCTGTTTCTTGCAAAACCAGTTGGTACATTCTATTGTCCACTGGTCCAAAGTCTCTAAGATGGAGAGCTCAAAGGAAATGGCGACTTCAGTAGATTCAAGGAGTCCAAAGAAGAAGCCAAACCACCTCATCTGGTCCATGCTGAAGATAATCCATGGAAGAAACCATTCTTGGAGAAAGCAAGAGAACAGGAGGGGTTTGAAGTGTCTCCTTGACCAGAAGGAGAGAATCAAGAAGAGGAGGTATTGGACAGTCAATCCACACCACAAGCCCTTCAAATTCAAGTGATTCACAGCCATGGAGGTTCAAGGAACTAGCTCAGGTTCCTTGGTTGTAAGTTAACCTCCTAAACTCTAATAAGAGCCTGTTTAATTGCTTAAATTATTTCTGGTTGTGTTGTGTATGCGTTTAGTATCTTTGGGACAGTTTAATGGTACTAGAGTTATTGCACCTAGTTTCTGTCCCATGATACTAAAGAGTTGTGTGTGTATTGTTCTAGGAGTGATTAAGTTTGCTAGCATGGTAATGTCTAGTTTCTGTCCTAGAATAATTCTTTGTGTTGTCTCTGGCCTAAGTGAGTTGCTTAGTCTCAGTGTCTGTCTTGTTGCATTGTTAAAGGTCTAGGAGAGTTTTCTGGCCATGTGTTGCATTCATAGTTGTGTAGCTTGATTAGATGAGTTGTCTAGTCTATGCTACTGTCATAAATTGTCATTGCATTCTGCTATTGTCATATGTGTGATAAATTGAGCCTAGATGTCTTGTAATTGATGAGTTATCATACCTGAGCATTTAGTGAATTGGTTGCATGGATTTGAACTGAATGAGTTGTTTAGATTCTGTCCATTGCATTTTCTTAAAGCATTGGGATCAGGATTGGTAAGTTACCAAGGTCTGATCCTAGTGTGTGTGGTCTGATTCTTGCTGGAGTTTGAGTGATGTTTAAGGTACAGAAGTGTTGTCTCTGTCCATTATCAAATCAAGACAAAGAAGAAGACTTTGCCCATGTTGTTCAGAGCCTGCACAAGATGCATATTCCTGTCCATGGAGAAAAAGGCCCATGAGTTCAGAGCCTACAGAGTCTGTATATTCCTGACCATGGAGAGATGTTTTGTGTGTGAAACCGGTTGAAGAAGCGCAGCCTGGTTAGGTGTTGAGATTCTGGTTCATGAGACACGCAAGAAGAAGTGTGGTGTAAGGCATTGGAGCAGAAACCAAAGGTGGATCGGTTGAAGAAGCGCAGCCTGGTTAGGTGTTGAGCTCCTGGTCCAATACTCATCTTTGCTCACCTTTCAAGCTTGGTCCATCACCTATACTCTCTGGATCAAGCTTGAGGAGGGGTATTGGTGAGTATTCTGAAGGTTCAAGACGTCCATAGCCTCACCAGAAGATCAGAAGTGGAGTTCACTCAGATCAAAGAAGAAGAAGAAGAGGAATGCTAGTGATGGAGTTCACACTGGCATGTCTCAGAAAAAGGAGGATAACTTCCTCAGAATGAAGAATTTGACCATGAAACTAATTGCCCTACATTCTACACTCATCAAGGGCACGCGGCGAATTGGAATCAGTCTAAAAAGAGTTACGGTTTGGAAGTTACACCAGTTACAAGTTTCAGGCGTTCTGCTGTCTAGAGATCAGTTGCGGGTGATGGAGTTCATGATCCAAATTGGTCTACCAAGTGAGGGATTCAAGTGGAGTTCACTCCCCATCATGATTAACATTGTTGGAGCTCTCTGGAGTAGAATCTGGAGGTCCTTAACCCCATCAGAATGGCGAATAGTCAGAAGATAGGGGAGATACCAAACAGGCCAAGAGATGAGTTCCGGGTTGTTGATGTGTGCAAGGGGTGGAGTTCACCCTTGCAGCACAAGAAAGGGCCGTGATCCAGAGCTCTTTGTGTCTAGCCACACTGGTCTAAGGCACAAAGGCTCACTGGCCAATCCCTAGGCCTTGGGGATTTCTACTCTTTTTCCTTAGTATGTTTTTGTCCCATTGGGTTTTGCATACTAAGGTTTTAATGAGGGATTTCTTCAAGGTTCCAAGCTTGTCCAAGGATATCCTATGGTCAAGCTTGAGGGGGAGTGTTGAGATAGAGAAGAGAATGACAAGAAGAAGAAGCTGGTTTATGATCCAAAGAAATAAAGAAACAAGAAGAAGAAGAAGGAGTGATCCGGATACTCCAAGTTGAGACTGGTTCATACAGTCTTGTGAACTAAGTCATTATTAGAATGGAGAAGAAAGAAGCATGGCTGAGTGTGGTCCATTGATCTGAGAGATAAAGAAAACAAAGAAAAGAATAGATACCTGAAAAGAGTTTGGTCTGTACAACCTTGCTACACAAGGCAGTCCGTACAGTCTTGGCTTCCAAGTAACCAAACTTAACCTAGAGTGACTTGGAAGGCAAGGAAGGTGGGAACTCGTCCAGATTAATATTCTGAAGCATATTTGAAGTTTAAATGGAGCATCAGACCGTTGAAGAGAGCTGAGGCAAGTGGAGATTTAATTAAGAATAAAAGTCACATGTTCTGCCTAAGAAGAAAGCAGTTTGGACCTGTCACTTTCACTCAACCAGACTGTGCCCATCTCTCTCCTGTCACTATCTACTCCCTCTGGTCGAGATTCACCTTGGCTGCATCCTCCTGGCTTCATCAGAAACCCTACAATAATATTTGTTTAGTAGATTTGTACTTTAATATTTATTTATTCTCTTGCAATTTGTAATCTGGCTATATAGCCACCCCATGTGTATTGTGAAACCTCTAAGGCAGAGGGGAGTTCTCTCTCTCTTCAATATTCTCTTGTTACTTCACTCTCCCCACACTCTTTACTCTCTTAATCTCGTCCATACTCTCTGTGATTCTCACTCTCACTTAATCTCTCTCAGATACTCACTAATACTCTCTTAATCTCTTAGTTCTCCAGTGTTGAAATAAGTGAGTACATGAAGACATTAATACCAAGAAGAGATCAAGAGAAGAGAGGAAGAAGACTTGAAGAAGACTCAGGCAGTTTGAAATTCAAAACTAGATCTGCTGGAAAACAGCTGTCATGCACTTATGTTTCTCTCTCTCTCTCTCTCTTCTATCTGTCTTTAAAACTCTTGTAAAGCCACGAAAATGAAAATAAGAAGCTGAGTATTCTCTCCATTCTCTCCATTCTCTCTATTCTCTTTATTCTCCCTATTCTCTGTTTTTCTTTTTTTCTCTAAAGATTTCATGGTATCAGAGCCTGGTTACTGATAATCTGGGTGTGTGTTCTTCATTTAACAGTAAAGGTTGAAACTTTCTAGAGATTCAAGGAAAGTTTGAAGTTTGAAGCTTTCTTTCACTAGATCTAAAGTCTTTTCTGGTTGATTCATCTCAAAGTCTCAACCTTTCCTGGATTTGAAACTCGAGTGTTCTTCAGCTTCATAAAGACTCAAGCTTTTCCAGATCTGTTTTTTTTCTTTTTCGAAAAATCTGGGTTCTTTCTTGAGTGTTCTTGGTGTTCTTGAGAGTTCTTGGTGTTCTTGAGTGCTTTTGGCGTTCTGGGTTTGGTCAAGTCTTTCTGATGAAGACAACCAGTCTCAACAGTGAAAGAAAGCAAAGATCTAGTTTTTCAGTGAAGACTGAAGAGGAAAATGGTGGAATCTGGTCCAGATGGGCAAAGGCAGCTTTGGGAAGCTGTATGCTGTGGAGAAGTCATGTAAAGGAGAAACCTTTAAGAGAAATGGCTACAGAAGAAGGTCAGGCGTGGAGTCTGAAGTATGAAGAAAGAGCTGTTCAAGAAATCAGTACAAGGGGTGAGATTGTAACAGCTTATGGGAGTAGATCCAATCTGAGAAAAAGAAAGGAAGAACTCCAGAAGATTCTTCAGCATACACATGAGATGTGTAAGAAGAACAAGAAACAAACTTTGATTTGGAATGGTGCAAGATGCAAGAAGGGAAGGCTGAGGAGACTTTCCATGACTTGGATCAGAAAGAAAAATACTCAAAGGAAGAGTAGAAAGGCTGGTCAGTTAAAAGGAGATATGGAGGTCAAAATGGCCAAGAAAGCTGTGCAACAGATGATTAGAGGAGAGTGCTCTTACTCTGCCTACATGGGTAGCTCAGTGGAGAAGAAAGTGGATATGAGACATCAGGAGACAACAGGAGCTGATGGTTTCGTTACCAGGAAGGAATGGGAAGGATACATAAAGGAAATCCAAGCCTTGGTCACTGCCAAGAAGCGCAGCAGACAGTCCAATGCTAATGAAGAGATCACTAAGCCTATCATCATTGACTCTGGAGCAACGCATCACATGATCAGTGATAGGAGCTTGATGAGTGACATTAAAGCCACTACAGGAAGTGTTAAGATAGCCAATGGTGATCAGATTCCAATAGAGGGGATAGGAAACTTGAAACTGTTTGAGAAGGATTCAGCTGCTTTCTACCTGCCTAGGTTTACATCCAATTTGATATCTGTGAAGAGGGCAACAGTGGACCTTAATTGTCAAGTTGTCTTCAGGCCAAATGAGGTGGAGTTTCAAGACCTGGAGTCTGGACAAGTTATTGGTAGAGGAGATGTCAAAAATGAGCTCTACCACCTTCACACAACTAAGCTCTCTAAACCCTTTAACTCTGTTTGTTTAAGTAGTGCTACTGATAGGATTGAAAGCATTACTTGGCATGCTAGGTTGGGTCATCCTCATACTCGAGCAATAGAACTGATTCTTCCTGCTTTATCATTCAATCATTTAGAGTGTGAGGCTTGCATATTAGGGAAGCACTGTAGGACTGTTTTCCCAGCATCTGAAACTATATATGGGAACTGCTTTGATCTAGTTCACTCTGACGTGTGGACATCCCCATGTGTGTCTAGGGACAATCAGAAGTATTTTGTGACATTCATTGATGAAAAGTCTAAATACACTTGGATCACTTTGCTTCCATCTAAGGATAGAGTTCTGGATGCCTTTATAAACTTCCAAGCATATGTTACTAACCATTACAATGCTACTGTGAAGGTACTAAGGTCTGATAATGGAGGTGAATACACCAGTCATGCCTTCAAGAATCACATGGATAAGCATGGAATAGTGCATCAGACCAGCTGTCCCTACACGCCACAGCAGAATGGGGTTGCTGAAAGGAAGAATAGACACTTGATGGAGGTTGCTAGATCCATGATGTACCACACCAATGTCCCTAGGCGTTTCTGGAGTGATGCTGTTCAGACTGCTTGCTATCTCATCAATAGGATCCCAACCAAGGTACTGAAGAATCTGTCTCCATATGAAGTGTTGAACAAGACCAAGCCTTACATAGATCATCTGAGAGTCTTTGGGAGTCTATGCTATGTCTTGGTTCTTGGAGAACAGAGAAACAAGCTGGATGCAAAGAGCACTAGAGCTATGTTCATTGGGTACTCAGTAACCCAAAAAGGATATAAGTGCTATGATCCAGTAACAAGGAGAGTATTGGTATCCAGGGATGTGAAGTTCATGGAAACAAAGGGGTATTATGAGGAGAAGAACTGGAAGGACCTAGAGGATATGTCTAATGAACCAGAGAATAAGGCAGTGAATCTGAGGAACCTATTGGAGAAGCTTGGGATAGACATGTCCCAGAATCAGGAGATAAGAAGGAACACTCCTTCTGATCAGGTTAGAGAAGCTGAAAGAATAATCCCTCTTGATCATGAGAGGGGGAGTGAATCTGAATCAAGTGTGCAAGAGCAGCACCAAGAGGATTCAGCACATCATGATCAAGATGTGGCTCAGTCAAGTGAAGATGAGCAGGAAGAATATCATGACCCAGAGGAGGTTAATGATACAGAAGCAGAGGATCAGACTCAAGTTCAGCCATTGCGGAGGAGTGAAAGGTTGAAGAATAGGATGCCAGAAACAGAAACTCAAGAAGAAACTCAAGAAGAGGTTCAGCCTCTGCGAAGAAGCACTAGGGAGAGAAAGGATCCTTCCAACTGGGTAAACACGAGAGTGTACTACAATGCCCAGGCTGTGAAGCATCCTTC
The DNA here is from genome assembly GCA_905132765.1 of Moricandia arvensis. Classification (NCBI taxonomy): domain Eukaryota; kingdom Viridiplantae; phylum Streptophyta; class Magnoliopsida; order Brassicales; family Brassicaceae; genus Moricandia; species Moricandia arvensis. The sequence continues at coordinate 12,124 of CAJHQP010010639.1, forward strand.
TCAAGCTGTGTGTTCCTTTGCAGAGTATCCAGAAGAACACATGGTGTTTATGTGTAATCTGGATGAAAGTGACATTCCAAGATCCTATGAGGAAGCTATGAAGGACAAGGAATGGAGAGAGTCAGTGGGCAGTGAAAGGGATGCAATGATCAAGAATGACACTTGGTATGAGAGTGAACTACCGGAAGGGAAGAAGGCTGTGACTAGTAGATGGATCTTCACAATCAAGTATCTGGCAAATGGAAAGGTTGATAGGAAGAAGACCAGATTGGTAGCAAGAGGGTTTACACAAACCTATGGAGAAGATTACATTGACACATTTGCTCCTGTTGCCAAGCTACATACAGTTCGAATCATCCTATCAGTTGCAACCAATTTGGAGTGGAATTTGTGGGAGATGGATGTGAAGAATGCTTTCTTGCAAGGAGAGCTTGAGGATGAAGTATATATGCATCCTCCTCCTGGTTTTGAGTATCTAGTAAAGCCAGGAAATGTTTTGAGATTGAAGAAGGCTATATATGGGCTGAAACAATCACCAAGGGCATGGTATAGGAAGCTAAGCACTACTCTGAATGGAAGAGGCTTCAGGAAGTCTGAATTAGACCATACTCTCTTCACCTTAACAGGACCTTCAGGGATCATTGTTATTCTGGTGTACGTGGATGATCTGATCATCACAGGGAATGATAAGGCAGGGATTCAAGCCACTAAAGACTTTCTCAAGTCTGTGTTTGATATCAAGGACTTGGGGGAGATGAAGTACTTCTTGGGTATTGAGATATGCAGATCTAAGGAGGGTCTGTTCATGAATCAGAGGAAGTATACTCTAGATATGGTAAAGGGAGCTGGCGTGCTTGGAGGAAAGACAGCCAAGACACCTCTTGAAGAGGGGTACAAGGTTTTACTTGAGGGGGAGATTGAAGAAAAACAACTGTTTGAGGATGCTAAACTTTACAGGAAGATGGATGGAAAACTGATATACTTGACTATCACAAGACCAGATATATGCTTTGCAGTGAATCAAGTAAGTCAGCATATGGAGGCTCCAAAGGTCCATCATAGGAAAATGGTTGATAGGATACTGAGGTACTTGAGTGGAACTCCTGGACAAGGAGTTTGGATGGGATGTAATGGCAGTACAGAAGTAGTTGGGTATTGTGATGCTGATTGGGCAGGAGATAGAGTGGATATGAAATCAACTACTGGGTATTGTACATTCGTTGGAGGAAACCTGGTTACTTGGAAGAGTAAGAAGCAAAAGGTTATCTCCTGCTCAAGTGCTGAGGCGGAGTATAGAGCTATGTTGAAGCTGACAAATGAGCTGGTATGGATCAAAGGTATTCTCAAGCATCTGGAGATTGAACACACCTCTCCTATGACAATACATTGTGATAATCAAGCAGCAATTCATATTGCATCTAACTCAGTCTTCCATGAGAGAACTAAGCACATAGAAGTTGATTGTCATAAGGTGAGGCAGATGATTGTCTCAGGAGTGACATTGCCATGCTATACAAGGAGCGAGGATCAACTTGCGGATGTGTTCACCAAGGCTGCGAGATTAAAGACAATGGAGTCCATCCTTTCAAGGTTGGGACTTATTGATCTTACTCCAAACAACTGATCCCCTCGTCATGAGGTCTTTACTCTTTTCCTTATCAAGGTTTTATCCCTAAAGAAGGTTTTCTTTGGTAAGGTTTTTAATGAGGAAGATCTCATGGCATTCCAAGCTTGACTTGTTCCACATGGTCAAGCTTGAGGGGGAGTGTTGAAATAAGTGAGTACATGAAGACATTAATACCAAGAAGAGATCAAGAGAAGAGAGGAAGAAGACTTGAAGAAGACTCAGGCAGTTTGAAATTCAAAACTAGATCTGCTGGAAAACAGCTGTCATGCACTTATGTTTCTCTCTCTCTCTCTCTCTTCTATCTGTCTTTAAAACTCTTGTAAAGCCACGAAAATGAAAATAAGAAGCTGAGTATTCTCTCCATTCTCTCCATTCTCTCTATTCTCTTTATTCTCCCTATTCTCTGTTTTTCTTTTTTTCTCTAAAGATTTCATCCAGCAGCATTCTCCTTGATTCTCCTTTACTCTCATCAGTCTCTTCTCTATAATTTCGACCACACTCTGTTTCTACATCACTCACACACCAGAATCTGTCTATTCTCACAATCAGTTAAGAGAGCTACCAATGACTTGAATTGCAAGGTTACCTTCACTCCTAATGATGTCTACTTTCAGGATATTGAAACTAGTAGGTTTCTTGACAAAGGTGTGACCAAGGGAGACTTGTACTTGCTTGAAGACACCAAGCTTGCAACCGATTTATCTTGTGCTTTAAATTCAAGTTTTAATTTCCCTAAAGATGTAATGTGGCATGCTAGATTAGGACATCCCCATTCTCGTGCCTTGAACATCATGCTTCCTAGTATCTCTTTTAAAAGTGATTGTGAGGCTTGTATCTTAGGCAAGCATTGCAAAAATGTGTTCCCTAGATCAAGTACTATCTATGAAAATTGCTTTGACCTTATTCACTCTGATGTTTGGACTGCTCCATGTGCATCTAGAGAACATCATAGATACTTTGTAACATTCATAGATGAGAAGTCTAAATACACATGGATCACACTGCTGTAATCAAAAGATAGGGTCTTAGAAGCTTTTATAGATTTTCAGAGTTATGTGTCTAACCATTTCAATGCCAAGATAAAAATTTTTAGATCAGATAATGGAGGGGAATACACAAGCAATGCATTTAAACAACACTTAGCAAAGCATGGGGTGATCCATCAAACCAGCTGCCCATACACACCTCAACAGAATGGTGTAGCTGAGAGAAAGAATAGACACCTCATGTGTTAAGTTGAGGTATACACTTTGGGTTAAATAGAGAGAAGGAAGAAAAAGAGAAGGGATGAGTTGACCTTGTCCGTACAAGGCCGTACAGGCCGTACAAGGCCGTACAGGCCGTACAGGCCGTACAGGCCGTACAAGGTCGACCCAAAAGCTATCGACCAGTTTTACCATCCGGGTAAATTTGAAGTTACCAGAAGCGATCCGTTGGCCAAGTAACCTTATCCATCCGTTGGAAAGGAAGAAGCTCTCCACGGACAGGCTGGCACAAGGCTGGAAAGGATCAGCATCTTGTCAAAGATGCTGATGCCATTTACTTGGCCAGGAAGCTCTCTTTTCAAATTAGGCGCGCCCTTGGTCGATTCTGAGCCACTCCTTCCCTTGCTTTACTTTCTGAAAACCCTTGTAGCTCTCTCTATATATTGCAACCCCTTGTGGATGAATAAAGCATATAGTTCTCTCTATTTTTCGAGTCTCCAAACATGTTCTTCATAATCTCTCATAATCTCTCTTTTCGTGAAGTCTAAACCAAATCTTTCCACTCCAACTCTATTCTTAGTCTCTTTCTGGTTACTTTTCTTCTTAGATATCAAAAATCTCATGGTATCAGAGCCTGGTTCATCAAGATCTGGGTTCATGTTCATCGAGTTTAAGAAGATCAAGGTTGAAACTTTTTGAAGATCCAAGGCTGTTCTTTGAAGATCCGGGTAGAAGACTGAAGTTTGAAGCTTGTTTGTTGTCAAAGCTTGGGTCTTTCTCGTTCCTACCTTCAAATACTCAACCTTTCCTCTCGTTTCTGGGTTCATCAGTGTTCTAAGGTATAGATCCACTCTTTTCCAAGCTTTTGAAGTCAAGCTGGTTGTAGATGGATAGTGTTAGCATGAAAGTTCCAGTTACTCTCAAGGGGAGTAACTATCTGTTGTGGTCTCGTTTGGTGAAGACTGCTGTGGGAAGTAAGGGCTTATGGGGTCATATCACATCCGGTGAAGCTCCTAAACTCATTACTCAAGATGGTGAAGCTGCAGGCGCCACAAGTGCTACAAGCGAAGTGGAGAAATGGCAGCAAGAAGACATGATGGTGATGACACTTCTTCAAGGATCTCTTGAGACTCCTATCATGGAAGCGTATAGCTACTGTGAAACTGCAAAGGATCTATGGGATACCTTGAAGAAGGTGTATGGAAACATCTCAAACTTGAGCAGGGTGTTTGAAGTGAAGAGAGCAATCAACGGGTTGCTACAAGAAGATATGGAGTTCACTAAGCATCTTGGGAGGTTCCGAGCACTCTGGTCTGAGCTAGAGATGCTGAGGCCAAGCACGGTTGATGCTGATGAGTTGAATGAAAGGAGGGAGCAAGATAAGGTCTTTGGACTCTTGCTCACTCTAAACCCAGCCTACAACAGCCTCATCAAGCATATCCTGAGAGCCGAGAAGCTTCCATCTCTAGAAGATGTGTGTGCTCAGATACAAAAGGAGCAAGGGTCTATTGGCCTGTTTGGAGGTAAGGGGGAGCTTACCTTGGCTAACCAAGCTGCACAAATTGATCAAGGTGAACCAGCAATGGCAAATAAGGCAGCTTTCAACAAGTATGAAGACCGGAGGTTCAATGGCAACTGTGATCACTGCAAGAAGCATGGACACAAGAAGAGTCAGTGCTAGATTCTACACCCACATCTCAAGCCTGCCAAGTTCATGAAGGAGAGGGAAGCAAGGGCTCATATCTCTGAGGGTTCAAATGGTGCTGGCTCAGGCAAGACAACTGATGGTGATAAGAAGGAGGCGAGTGAAGGAAATTCTCTTGTGGCTTATACAGGAAGCACCAGCAGGAACAATGATCAAGACTACATCCGGAGTGTAAGTTTTGTTAAGAACAGAATGAAGAACACAAGAGAAAAGGGGAGTTTGATTCGAGAACAGGAGGAGAGAGAGAGAGAAGTGTTTGCACGAGAGAATAAGAGAGAATAGAGAAGGAGATATTATTCTTGCTTTGTGTAAACTGCATACAAGTAATTTAAATAGGCAAGATGCCTTCTGTACACTTCTGAACAGACAAAAGGAAATGAATAAAATAAAGATGCTCTGGCCGAGGTTCTGTGGGTGAAAGTGACTTGTGCTGAACGGTCTGGTTGCAAGTGGAAGGGTTCAGCACATGTGACTTTAACTATAAACAAATCCTCTCCTTTGTCTCCTTGCTTCCCAACGGTTCACTCTTGTTTGAATATTCAAACTTGGCGAGTGGCTCTTCTTTTCCTTGCTTCTCAAGTTTCTTCTAGGTCACGGATGGGTGCCTTGTATGTCAAGTCATTACGTACACTTGTACGGATTGCCTTGCCTCCCAAGTAAGCCCATCCTCTTTATTTCTTTGTCTTCTTTATTACCTAAGGTCAATACTCCCCTCAAGCTTGATCCAATGCAATGATCAAGCTTGGAAACCATGAAGACTTCCCTCATTAAAACCTTAGTATGTAAAACCCTGTTTTGGGACAAAACATACTAAGGAAAGAGTAGAAGCTCCATGGCTAAGAGGATCATGCCTTGGTCATGTCAATGAGTCCAAGTTTGGGATAAATGGACTCGCACACCTTGGTACTTGCGACTTTAGTGAAAATGTCTGCTAACTGATCTTCACTCCTTGTGTAACAAGGTAAGATGACTTCTTGGATCACCATTTGCCTCACCTTATGGCAGTCCACCTCAATGTGTTTGTCCTCTCATGAAACACTGAGTTTGAAGCTATGTGTATGCCTGCCTGGTTATCACAATGCATTGTGATTGGAGAAGTGATCTTTATCCCCAAATCTTTGAGTAGACTTTTGATCCAAACCAGCTCATTTGTAAGCTTCCTCATAGCTCTATATTCAGCTTCAGCACTTGAACATGAAACCACCTTTTGCTTCTTGCTTTTCCATGTGACTAGATTGCCTCACATGAAGGTGCAGTAACCAGTAGTTGATTTCCTATCATTTCT
>CAJHQP010010640.1:0-17931 GCA_905132765.1 Moricandia arvensis
ATTTAGTGTCCGGGTTTGGGCGGTTTATGGTCCTTCATGAAGCTGTTAAAACGCTGATTATATCTCCTTGGAGACAGTTTCAAACCATACAAAGATTTCCTAAGTAAACATACTTTATTCTCTGTCCCTAGTTTTATGAATCCTTCAGGTTGAGTCATGAGAATTCTTTCTTCCAAACTTCCATGTAAAAATGCCATTTAACGTCCATTTGTTCTAGTTCAAAATCTAGGTTGACCACAACTGATTACATGAACTTTACATAGACATGTTTTACAATGTTCACAGAAACCCAATTCCTTAACCTCCTTATCGATGATAAATCTGTTTTTGACAAGTTCAGACATGTTCTTTAGACTCATATGACCGAGGCGTGAATGCCAAACATAGAAAGCCTGATGTTTCTAACATTCCGTAAGAGATTAGGTTTCTACTCATACCAGGCATATAACGTATGTCTGTAAGGATCACCCTAGAAACATCTTCATTTTGAGTTTTGATTTTACCAATCCCTTCAATATTGATGTGTGTGTTGTTTGCCATTAACACCTTCCAACCTTTGAATTCCTCTAAGTCAAACAAGAGGTCCTTATTAGGAGTAATGTGGAAGGAGCAACCTGAATCCATTACCCATTCACTCTCGGTATCGTGTGTACTAACAGTTAGTATAAGGGGTTCATTGGATTCTACTGCTACGTTTGCTGAGTCTGGTGGTTTGGAGGATCTCTTATCGGAACACTCATGCTTCCAATATCCTTCCTTGCCACATATGAAACATCCCTTGTTATTCTTGTTGTTCCTAGGGCATGATTTTGATCTCCCAAACCGACTCTTTGATCTGCCCTTGTAGCCTCTTCCATTCCCTTTCCGTTTGTCTGATCTCCCTCGCTCAACTATCAGACCTTCTCCACCCGACCGTGTAAATGTCTCACTCTCAATCAATTCTGTTTCTTTGGATCTGGCAGCTCCAGTGACCTCGTAATAAGATTGCTTGAACTTCTTCTGAGACTTCAACTTGCAAGTTATTCAAATCTGCCACTAGCTTTAAGAACTCATCAACATTCTCGTCAATTGCCTTGGAGTCAGTCATTTTGAATGTATAGAACCTAAGCTGTAGATAATCCGATTGGGCAACGAGGTTTCCATGTAGAGCTTATCCAGTGTGCTCCTAATTGCAGCTGCAGTTTCACATTGCTTGATTTTCCTCAATACCTTGTTCCCAACATTTAGCACAATCATTTCCTTAGCTTTCTTTGACTTCTCAAATTTAACTGGGTCTATTACATGACCAATTTCAACAATTCCAGCTAGTCCTTTGCCCGTGTCCTTAGCTGTTGACTCGGGTTCATCCTTGGGGTCTGGAGTATCCTTATACAACTTCTCATCCGTATGAATAGTTTTTATACCAAGTACTCCAAAGTGTGAGAGCATTCTCAATTTAAATAAGGCAAAATATCCAGTGTCGTCGAACCTATCTATCTCAATACGTGCGCTCGACATCACTATTTAGATTTTACAACTTCTCTCTTTTTGTCATAAGTAGCCCCTATTAACCCGGAAGCTCTTATACCACTTGTAGATTTTTAATCTTAGGTTTACGTAGGAGTCAAGTTATCTTTGACCTATAACTAAAACTTGAAAGTAAAGACATAATCGAATTTAACGAGTTCCCGACCTTTAACTGGTATGTCTCGTGAGAGAAATCATGCTCCCAAATTCCACTAGATCAAAGATATTCTAGCGATCACCAAATCAGTGATACTAGAAAGTATGATTAAAATAAGATCGAACCCATTTTCCGGATAGGGAACATAAACATGAGCCCATACCTGTCTAGCAGTCGAACAAGTGAAAAGAATGTGATTTATGGACTAACTTTGAACACCACAAGCCTGACAGCAGTGGTCCATTCTGATCCCTCTCTTCACCAAAAGCTCTCCGGCAGGGATTGCATTACTGAGATCTCTCCACATGAAGGTTTTAATCTTTGGTGGCACCTTCACTTTCCAAACTGAAATTTTGAGACAATTCAACAAAGGCAATGCCTCTGCTTCTCTAATCTCTTCAGCTCTCCTCAGTCTATTATGCAACCAATAACCAGACTTGACTGAATAGGCTCCATGCTTACTGTACGTCCAGACCCATAAATCCTCCTGATCAAACACCAGTTTCATTGCACTAATTCTCTCAACATTTTCCTTATAGAACAAATCGTGCAGAATTTTCAGATTCCAGCATCTATTCTCCATGTCCGTCAGACGATCCATTGTAAGAAGAAGATCAATGAGAATATTTTTCATTAAGGGTCTTCTTTGTACTTCACCTTCGATCCACACATCCACTCAGGCAGATATTGATTTGCCATTCCCGGTTTTCTTACTGATGCCCTGAGACAGAAACTCCTTGCCAAATTGGATGCTACGCCACACATAAGAAGGCCTAGGACCATTCCTTACCTCTAAGAAGTGAGTCTACAGAAAATATCTGCTATTAAAAAGCCTGGCAAACAAGGAACATGGATCATTGAGAATGCGCCAGGCTTGCTTTGGAAGAATAGTCTGATTAAAGCTTTGTAAATCCTTGAAACCAAGTCTTCCTTGTTCTTTGGCTAAGCTCCTTTTTGTCCAACTCAACCAATGCATATTCATCTTGTGTTCCAATGAGTTCCATCAAAAATCATCCATACCCTTGGTCATTTTTTTCACATGATTTTTTGGTTAACTTAAAGCACAGCATTGTCTACACCGGCATGGCCATAGCGAAAACTTTGATCAACACTTCCTTTCCACCTAAGGACAAGAGCTTCATGAACCAACCAGATAGCCAATCTTTCAGTTATTCGTATATGTAAGCCAGTATCTTCGTTTTCGACCCACTAAGCATTCCGGAGGGCCAAAATAAGAACCAGAGCCATATTTACTGAAGATATCCGTAACTCCTCTTATTGCTTCCTTTGTGCTTTCCTAAACCGATGCACCAAAAGTTATGGCAGATTTCGCAAGACTAACTTGCTAGCCAGTTGCTTTTTTTCATACACATCCAGGATCCTCATAAATTCAGCAGCCTGATTCTCTTAGCTCTACAAATTAGTAAGATATCGTCTGCAAGGAACATATGGTGAATCATCAATCCCTCTTCCAAATAACTGATCCCCTGAAATATAAACCAAAACTTTAAGTCCATCCCAAAAGTAATCTATGGTTTTTTGGAACTTTCATATCCACTATTCATCTCAGAAGTTCAAGTTATTTACAAAAATACTTTTTTATATATATTTTTATTTTATTTTTGAAAATGATTTTTTTTACTCCTCCATCCTCTTATTTTTCTTTTATTTACAACATTGTCATTGTCATCACTACACCAACGACCATGAACAACCAATTTCAATCACTAATCCCTCTATACATTATTTGAGAAGTGATTTTGACATTTATCCTCTCAACAATCATTTTCACTCATTAAATATGATATGACATACTACAAATGATGACATGGTTTATGACAAAATGTGACATAGATAATTACATTTAAAGATTATTTATATTTTGGTTAACTTTTTAAAATATGGTAGTAAACTATATATCATCATTAAAGTAAATATATTCAAATATGACATTAAATAATAAAATAATATAAATATAATAATATTTTAATAAAATTAAATATTAATTATTTTTATTTTTATAATTATTCCATTTTATCACTAAAAGTTTTCAATTTTTTCACAATTAAAAAAATTGATCGTAATATAATTAGTTTATTTTATATATCTACAAAATTTTAAATATTGTTTAGTTTAATTTTTTGTTAATTATAGAAACTTTTATCAAATTTTTATTAATTGTATACCAGTTTATTTAATATATTGTTTTCCAAAATAAATAGAAAAGATATCGATAAACTTGTAATTTAAATATGTGCATATCTATTCTTAAATATAATTAAAATAAACAACTAATTTTATTTTATCTTAATTTTATATTTAATTAAATCAAAATTTATATTAAATTATTGGTAAGAAAATAATAAGAGAAATTTTGTATAATTGTCCTTTTTAGTTTATTTTCACCAAAAGAGCCCACAAAGAATAAAATGATCAAAAGAGTTTCACTAACGGTAAATATACACTTATAACTATATGATAACTAATTTAGACTTATGATTTAGAGTTAAGGAGTGTGTTTAAAATATTAATTTTCTTAAAATAAATTAATATTTAAATTTTTAAAAATAAAAATTTTTAAATAGTTTCAAAAATTATTTTCAAAAATTTATAAAAAAAAATTCAAAAAATAAATTATCAAAAACTTTGATTTGAAAACATATAATTCAAAACTATAATTTTTTTTATTTATATTTATATATATATATATAATAAGGAGTAAAATTGCAAAAGTAACCCACATAGACTTCTTGTGACAGTGAGAAGATTTCTAAGAAAAAGTAAGTATCTGCAAAATTTTGGTCAATTGCGAAACTAATATGGCTATCAAAGAAGATTTCTCTAGTATTTTTGGAAAAAAAACTATAAATACAAAGTAGGCCAACATTTACAAAAGAAGACTTCTTAAGAAGTCTCTTGTAGAGTAAATCATTCTCTAGAAGTCTTTCTTTGTAAATTTGCAACTTAAAAAATGACCTAAATGGAAGAGTTTCGTATAAATTTTCTTAAAGAAATCTTATGTGGAAGTCTTTTAATTCGATTTTTAATAAAATTTCATTTTCCTTAAAATTAAATTGACTTTTCAAATATTTTCTTGTTAAATCATATTTATTAGTCAATATTAGGGCTACTCTATAAAATTCATAACTTAATTAGTGATAATTACGAGGTTACAGACCTTCATGTTTATTAGTATTTCTAGTTAATGAGATAAGACTTTTTAAGGAGTCCTCCAAGAAAAGATTTTTGAAGAAATTTTATGAGAAAATACTTTTGGAGAAGTTTTCTATGCAACTTTTTTGTAAACCTTGTATTTTCAAGAGCGTTTAGTAACTTCAAGGTTATCTTTTTTTTTAACTTAAAAAAGTGTTAAGTAAGATTATCAAATCATGTAATTTAATGTGGCTTCTTAGATCATAAGATATTTTTTTAACTTTCATAATATTTTCAATCAAAATTTAAGTTTCCCGCTTAAATTAAGTTTTCCGCTTATATTTTAATTTCATGTTTAAATTTCATGCTTATATTTTAATTTCTAGCTTACTTCGATTGAAGTCTTCTTAGATGTTTTCTAAGATGTCTTCTAAGACGTTGATATACTATGGATTTTACTCGTTTTTACCCATAGTATATGTGCTTTTTAGGAATTATTATATGTGTTTTGGAGTCGATTTTAGACTATTTTCAGGTCCGAGAATATTTTGGAGCAATGTGGAGATTATGAAGTATTTTAAGGCTTTATGATGAAGACACTCGTAGCTACTAAAGAAACAGAAGTCAGAGTTGATATTTATGAAGAGTTTTGATCGAAAACAATCTATTATCATCAATCAATAGTGAAGCGCGAGACGGACCGACTTGTTGGTGACCGACTGACAGTCCAGAAGTTCCATATATTCACAAGATTACCCCTAAATGACTTTAAAGCTAGTATTTGGTGTTTTGCCATTGTTTGGAAACACACCAATTACACCACCAAACACACCACAAAAACACTTTTCATAACCTAATCCATACTTAGAAGCTTTTAGTTTAATTTGGAGAGAAGAGCCAAGATTCATTTAAAGTTGTATTGGAACTCAATTGTTTCTTATTGCTTATTTTATTTCATGATTTCTATTCAGTTTATTAACATGCTTAGCTTGGTCATGTCTGAGTTATTCTCTTTGTTAGATTTATGGTTAATTAGGGTTATGAAGGTTTAGCCAAAAGTATAAAATTACTAAGGTGATATATAGAGATATCCATCATTTGCATTGCTATTAATGCATGTGTTACAGAGTAGTTAACTAGAACTCTAATCTTAGGATTGTAGACAACTACGACAGGTACTCGCCTGAATTGATTTTTTTGAGTTAGGTTGCTAGACACATTCGAAACGGGGTCTAAGAAGTTAGTGAACAAATCAAATAGAAAAATAAACCCAATTTAAGGTAGCCGTCGATCGATGCTAATCACCTAAAATTGATCGACGACGCATTTCGTTTTCATTAGCGATAAATAGAATAGTGGAGTTAGATAATTACTAGACTCACCTGCAACAGCTGGATATCTATACACTAATATTCAAGTTCTAGAATATCACACACACACACCTTTGGCTTCTATATCTCTAGAATCATGAATTCCTAGATCTAGCTATTTTCTCATATGGACTTGCAACCATCTATTAATTTTCTTTATTCTTTACTACTATTTAATTGCTTACCTAGCTTAATCAACATATCTATAAATCTAGTGTGTGCCTATGCTTCCTGTGGATTCAATCCCTAAGTACTACAACTGAACCTCTTATTTTAGAGAGTAAGTTGCTCGTAGGGTAATTTGAGAGCATATCAAATCTGGCGTTGTTACGGGGGAGCATTGGATTCGCCATTGGATCTAGTAGATAGATTTAGTCTAGGTTTTTCTTTTATTTTACTTACTAAAAACAAAAACAAAAAATCTTTGTCTTTCAGGTGCATGCCTAGCAGTACCAGAAGCAACAAGGAAAAATACATGTTGTTCACAGACCCTGTTTCGTTAGAACGTGCAATCCGCAAAGGAAAGCACACATCATCGATTGACACAACCACATCTTTGTCAACCAACCTTACTCCGCTGGTGCCGATCGACAGCAGTACACCGTCACCGATTGACACTAATCCGCGAGCAAGAAACATGGTGGCTATTCTTATTCTAACGACAAATGCGAATGGCGACATGCTGACCAACATGTTCATCTACGTAATGCAGCAGGTCGAAGAATTGATGGTCAGGGGGTTGTAATCTTTGAACCAGAAGCAGCTGCTCCAGAAGCTGCTAATGCTGATGCTAATGCCGATGCTGAGGCTGATCAAACCAGAATGTTGGCTGACTACAAACGTCCAGAACGATACTACACCAACAGATCTGCCATTCGTCTTCGTACTTTACAGAGGCACAATTTCGAGCTGAAGCCTGCATACTTTAAACTTGTGGGACAAACACCTTTACATGGTAACCCACATGAACATTCGATTGATCATCTTGAGAAGTTTGAGGATCTATTTTTTGCTATCAAAGCCAATTGAGTCCTTGAGGACTATCTTTTATGCAAGCTCTTCAAATACTCACTTTCTGGAGATACATCATATTGGCTTAAGCAGTTACCATCAGGATCTCTTACATCTTGACATGGCATCAATAACGCCTTCCTGCCTAACATTCTTGATGACTCGTAGTCTGAAGACTTGAGGAACATAATCTCTATATTCACACAGGAGCCTGCACAATCATATAAGAGCTCATGGTTCAGATTCAAGTCTTATCAGAGAGATTGTTCACACCACAGATTCAACGAGGTACAGTTTCTTAGTACCTTCTTTAGAGGCATCGCTGTGGTCTAGCAGATGGCTCTAGACACTGGTAACTTCAATACTAAGAAACCAGAGGAGGCTTTGAGACGTATTGAGAACTTTTCATATAGCAATACCACCAAACACTAACATGGAGATGAGATTCCGGATTCTATACTTGGCATGGAGAAGATGGATGAAGTTCAAGCCAAGTTAAACATTGTTCACAAGCTTTTGAAGAAGCGAGTGAGTTTTGCAGAAGGTGTAGAGGTTGTTGATACCAGAAATGAGGGTGATAAAGAGGATGTGAGCAACATTAGTGGCACTAGTTTTCAGAAGTATGGGAATTGGGGTGGAAACATGAACTCTTATGGCACTGGTCAGAGGAGTAATTACATCTAGAGTTCACAGTACCAGAAACCTTAGAGCTACAACATCAGAAGAAACAACAAAACAAGTGGAGCTTCCTTTTACCAAACCCCCCCCCCACCATCAACTGAAGAAAGCTGACTGGAGAGTATGATTGATCAGATTCATGAGGGTCAGCAGAAGTTGACAGTGGATTTCAATGGGAAGATAGATGTTGTATATACCAACCTGAATGATAATTTTGAAGCTCTCAACACCCATGTAAAGAACTTGGAGACTCAAGTGGTTCAGACCAGTGAGGCTGTTAGGAGACATGACACACTGGTTAAAGGTAAAGGAGAGATTAGGCAGAGACACCACGTGAATGCTTTGATAGGTGATGGTTTATGGCAAGTGGTGAAGGAGGACAAAATGCAAGAAGGGGGCTTCCAAGTCAAAAGTTCCGTGTCATTCAGCAGTTCCACTGGTGTCGTTTGACACCCAAGATAGATCATCGGTCGACATCCGAGGAGGAGCTGGCATTCTTCTTTGTTACCTGAGAGAGTTTTCATGGCTACTGTAGGAGCTGTTTGCAACATGAAGATGAACAAGTTATATCTCTCACTCATTAGCGAGCCTGATTTCTATGACCCCATCAAGGGTATCGAGAGAAACACGCCATACAGTGAGAAAGGAGATGATCCACGGCTAGTAGCCGTTTGCTATTCTGGTTCTTGTGCAGAGAACGAATTTGACGGTAAAGCATCGATCGACACCCAGCCTGAGGTATCGATTGATGGCCCTGCATTATTGGAATATCGAGATTCATTCTTGATGGAAACCACAAGTATAAGGAAAAACACGAGGCATCGATCGATAAATGGGACATAAAATTGATCGACACTGCACAATCAGCCATCCATCCTCGATCCAGACAATTCAGACAACCAATAAGTATCCTTTCACTAGATGAATTTGGAGTTATCAAAGATCAGTTGGGGAGCGAACATGCTAAAGATGGAAGGATCATCAATGTTTCCAAAGAATACATAGCAGACATTCTAGAGATGACTCTTGATACAAGAAAGCTCTACATCAGTCTACCACAGTATAAGGGACGTCTCAAGATAGAAAACCCAATCTAGCCAGCACCTGAGACTTATAAGATAGAGAAAATTGAGGAGATGACAACATGCATCTACAGAGCTGAAGAGCATATGATTGATGAGTTCTAAAAGAAGATTGATGCAATCTACTTCCCTCTCAACAACATCATTGTATGGATCAACAAATGTATGGAGGAACTACAGCTGAAAGTGGATTACACACATGAGATTATCCATAGACAGCAAGAGTACAGAACCAGAGTATACAGTGTATGGGATTCTTCCTGCAAGTCAGGAAGGTAAAATTATCTGTGATTTTTATTCTCTTCTCTCTCTCTCTCTCTCTCTCTCTTTCTTTCTCTCTCTCTCTCTCACTCTCTCTCTCTCTCTCTTCGCCATCTAGAGAAGAAAATATTAAGATGATTTCCTGAAAGATGCAGAGGGGTAGGTAAATTACCTATGACCCATTATTCTAATTCAGAGAGGAATGGTCACACATTATGGAAGAAAGGGGTAACACCATCATTTACCTACACTTTGTCAAAAGAAATAAAAACAAGATGAACAAGATGAACTGTATAAGCGTCATTGAGTCATTGGATTTATAAAGAAAAAAAAAGAGAAAAAAAAAGATTCAGAGAAGAGAGAGAAATGGAACAAAGTGATCATAGAAGACTGCATGTGTGTTCAGAAACATGCTTGAGTAAGAGTCCATGTGTCTTCTGATCGATACTCCCAAGGTAAAACATTCACATTTTTTATTTAATAAATGAGGTTAGTAGAGGGGCGAGTCAGACAATATTAGCTAATTTTCTGGTAGGATGGATTTGATTGCTAAGTTAGGATATGGTATATAAAGTATCTCTAAGGTTAGCTCTTTTTTGATGTGGCTTGAAACATAGTAGAGGTGATAGTAGTAAGTTAAGGATTTGCGAGTCCCTACGTTTTCCAACCTTTTTCAGAGATATACTTTGCTTGAGGACAAGAAAATGATAAGTTTGGGGGAGTTAATATACTATAAAGTTTACCCATTTCCACCCATAGTATATGTGCTTTTTAAAAATATTATGTGTTTGGATTCTATTTTTGTATATTTTCAGGTCCATGTATCTTTTGGAGCAATGTGTTGATTATTGAGTATTTTAGAGCTTTATGATGAAGAAACATGTATCTGCTGAAGAATCAAAAGTCAGAGTCGATATTTACTAAGAGTATCGATCGACAACACTATGTTGTCATCGATCGATAGCAAAGCGCGAGCCGGGCCGAGTTTTTGGTGACTAACTGAAACCCCAGAAGTTCTACATATTTACAAGATTACCCCTAGACAATTTTATACATAGTATTTAGGTGTTTTCCATTGTTTGGGCAACACACCAACTACACCACCAAACACCACAAAAACCACTTTTCATAGCTTAATCCATACTTAAAAGCTTCTAGGTTGATTTGGAGAGAACATCCAAGATTCCTTCATAGATTTGTATTGGACCTCCATTGTTTCTTATTCCTTATTCTATTTCATGATTTCTATTTAATTTACTATCATACTTTGCTTGGTCATGTCTGAGTAGTTCTCTTTGTTTGATTTAGGTTAATTAGGGTTATGAAAGATTAGATAAAACTATAGAATTTTTAAGGTGATAGAGATACCCATCAACTAAATTGCTATTAATGTTTGTGTTCTAGAGTAGCTAACTAGAACACTGATCTTAGGATTGTAGATAACTACGCCTGAATTGATTCTTTTGAGCTAGATTGCTAGATACATGCAAAAGCTGGTCTAGGAAGTTAGTGAACAAATCAAATAGGACATTAAACCCAATTTAAGGTAGCCGTCGACCAATGCTCAACGCCTACAATCGATTGACAACTCATTTCATGCTCATTAGCGATTGATAGGATACTGGAATTAGATAATTATTAGACTAACATGCAACAACTGGATATTTATAAACTAGAGTTCGAGTTCTAGAATATTACACGCACACCTTTAGCTTCTATATCTCTATAATCATAATTACCTGAAAACCCTAGATCTAGCTATTTTCTCATATTGAGTTACAATTATCTAATCAACTACTTAATTATTTATTGCTATTTAATTACTTGCCTAGCTTAATCTACATATATATAAATCTAGTGTGTGCCCACGCTCCATGTGGATTCAATCCCTAAGTAATACAATTGAACCACTTATTTGAGAGAGTAAGTTGCTCATAGGATAATTTGAGAGCATATCATAAGTTTTCCAAGAAGTCTTCCGAAGATTTCCCAGAAGACTTCCCATAAGACTTTTAGTGAAATTTTTACGTTTGAACCAATGTAATGTTTGATATTTTGTGAATTTGACTAAGTTTTCTTGAAAAGTCTTCTCCCTTAGTTTTAGTAAATTAGACAAAGTTTTTGTGCTGTTGTGTTTTTCTATGAATGGGTAATTTCAATATTGTCAAGTACCTTTGGCAAGATAATATTGTAAACATGAACATAGTTACTAAAATGTTTTTAATAATATCTCTTCAAATTTACAAAAGAATTCACTTGACATCGTCTTTCGTACAAAACATGTCATAAACAAAACTATTACACATGGAGTTAAATATCTTTCCTTGAAATAAATAAGCTTGGACTCTACTTTACATCATCCCTTTGTACCACTTTGGGCATGTTGTGAGCATAACTTGTAGTCTAAGCAGTGAGAATGACTCTTATCTCAAAAAGCTGCAACCAAAACAATATAACATTAAAACTTTGATAGTCCTCTATGTTCATTTGCTTATATAAACAACAATGTTAGCTTTTTAACAAATTATATTAAAAACAAAGCATTAAATCACAAATAAGTTGATGGAAGAAATATATCTAAGTGTGTTGAAGCTGATGGAAGTTTTAGGTTTTTGAAGACTTCTTGGAAGACTTTATGCATGCAAAGTCTTCTAGGAAGTCTTCTTTAGTCTTCTGAAATCTTCTTGAATTAGGAAAACTTCAGAAGACTTCTTGGAAGAGTTCACATACATGAAGTCTTCTAGGAAGTCTTGAAAAACCTTAAACCTGAAATTTCCATCAGCTTTAACAAACTTGGATATGTTTACCAGACGAAGAAAAAGGTAAGAGCTTCAAGCAACAAGATGGTCATCAATTGAAGAAAAGTCAGACATGAAAAAAAATGTCAGATCTTTTTTTGACTCCACCATCAATGTCAACCTACAAGACCCTATCATCCCCTTTGACACCTCCAGTAGCAACCTCCAAGACCTCCTCCTCCAGCTCCTACAGCTCATTACTTTGGCAGCTCCAGATCTGAAAAGAAACCAAAGATTGAGAAGATAGTTTGGGAAAAAAGGTCAGAGCTTTAAGTAACAAGAGGGTTGCCAAATGTAGAAATGGCAGACATGGATATTTACGAAAACACTCAGATGTGTTATGAAAGAGGAGACATGGGAGAAGACTTCTTGTGTAACATATGTTAGAAGAGTTGTTAGGAAGTCTTCTGAGTAGTCTTCCGAAATACGACTCATATCTGAAAAACTGAGTATCTAAAAACATACAAATGGTTTCAAAACCGAAAAACTTTAAATTTTTTGTTTATGAGTAAATAATAAATTAAAGTGTTACATTAGGTTGAATCGAGATTTTTGTAGAATCTAACATATAAAACACAAAAATACATATCCAAACATTATAGATCTACTTTTAAAGGAGTGGAAGATGATAACCATGCAATGAAAATCCTACAAAAACAAGACAAATTAGTGAGAAACATATGAAACAAAAAAATGAGAAATTGATATAAAATTTAGTGTTTTCAAGTTCAAAAAAGATTAAAGAGAGAGATTAGAGAGTTTTAGAGTCAGAAACATTACATTTTTGTTGCAAACATTTGAGAGGAAGTGAAAAATGTCTAAATTTGCTTTGTATAGAAAGACAAAAACTAAATAGTGAAGAAGACTTTTAGGGAAATCTTCCAAGAAGTCTTCTAAACCCTAAATATAATATTCATCCAAAATTACTTTCCAAAAAGTCTTTTAATGCATTACACGTTAAAAGAGTCTTCTAAACCCTAAAAGCAAAAAAAAAAACTAAATAGCAATAAAGACTTCATTAAACATATGATCAACTTATAAAGTGTTTAATATATACAAAACTAAATACATATGTATGTCTAATTGAATTTTATTTAAAAAAAAAATCTAAAATCTAACCCAAAATACAAATAATACTATAACATATATTACCAAACCCTAAACGAAAGACATTCATGATTTACGACATATATTCACTCATATATTTTGTAATTTCACTAGCATTTAGGAATAATTTTGCATTTGCTTGAATTTGAGATATAATTTTATATTTAAAATCAAGCTTTAGGGCATATTTGGCAATTTTCCCTTTTTTAGTCATCTTACCTTTGGTTGTGTTGCTTTTTTTTTCATTTCTAGAGTAGTGTTTCGTTTTTACTGCATCCGTTTCAATATAAATGTCATTTAGACATATTTCACGTATATTGAGAAAATGAAAAAATATACTAATATACCATCATTTAATGTACAATTATTTAAATAAAATAATTAAAAACATCTATTGGTCACTTAAAGGGGTAAAAAAAAGATTATGTGTGAAAAATTGAATTGGAAATGCAAAGTGACACTTTTTTGAAACAAGAAAAAAAATGCTAGAATAACACTTATTTAGAAACATAGGGAGTAGTTAATTTCTTCATTTACATGCTTCACAAAATAGAAAATTGGTTTTTATTTCTGGAGTATTTGCAGCAGTTTTATTACTCAAATATTATTTGTGCAGAATTATACTCTAATTAACAGATGACTACACAAAAAATTGAGAATGAAATGCTGACAAAAAATGAGAATGAAATAGTCAACTATTAAAAGCTAACAATTTATGTCTTTTTAATCTAAATTTTATGCAGTTAATAATTAATCAACCAAAGAATAAATATGCGCCCCCAAATACTTGAATATGAAATTTGTCGACTGCAAAGAATTGAAAGATAAAAAATCATTTTCTCTGTTATGTTTCATATAGGTTTAAAGTTATGATGAACACCTATCATTTGAACATTTTATTCTAAAGTTAAACATAATTAATATACGAGATATTTATTCCTAGACGGAGTTTTTTTGTGTTTTTGCAAAGACTAAAACATTACAAGACAAGACAATTACATGTGCATTATTACTGATGTACAACATATAGTAGAAATCCAATGCTATCTAGACGTAGAAATGATCTTACAAACATAAAGTATATAAATGTTATAACTAACATTGATATCATTCGATGTGTCTTAAACAAGTGGCAGTCAATATGACGTTCTAAAAACGTATTTGAATTCAAATGTTTTCAAGATATGTTTTTACTTTATGTTTTCTTTTCTTTGAAGATAAAAAAGTTAATTTTGAGAATTTTTATATATACACAGTTACATGTTTTCTATTTTTGAACAAAAAGACTGTTTCACGTTTGTAAGATCACATTTAGGATTTGGTGTAAACGCAGAGGTTGCGGATGCGGCTGCGGAAGTTTGCGGATGTAATTGACTGCGGTTTTAAATGTTACTAAGCGATTTATACGACTGGTACAACGGTTAGAAATTTGTGTGTTTGCGAGATACTTGATTAGTTGACTATCAAATAAAACAACAGTTTATTAATAATAATACTTTATATAATTATACAATAATAAATCATACTTTATAGTATATTAAAATTATATTCTTAAAATCATAGTATTAAACTATAAAAAAATAATTGTTTGGGTTTATATATATACGCATGTATTTATATATTAATGTATAAAATTTATAGTAAATATATTTCTTCTAAAGTTTTATAACAAAAATTCTAATATAATATTAAGTATTTATATGTTCTAAAATTTTAACAATAATTAAATATTTTTATTTTAATATAACTTTTTGAATAAAATTTATTTACCCTCTCGCAACTGCAAACGCTAGCTGGAGTCTGTTTTTGGTTTTAAAGATGAGGAGGAGCTATTTATAAAAGAAAACACATGTGAGCTCAAATAAACCAACAATGTTTCTATAGAAAAAAGCCAAGTGACATGATGTAGCTTTTATCATGCACTCTCAAATTAACCCTGTGAGCAATTTTTTACTCTCTCAAATAAGATGTTCAGTTTAGTATTTAGGGATCAAATCCACAAAGATTCTGAGATTACTCAATAGATTTATTGTTTGAAATAATGCTAGATGAAAGTATTAATTAATGAATAGCGATTTAAAAATTGGTTTAGTTTGTAAAGATTATTAGGAAAAATTAAATTTAGCGGAACTCTCAGGTAGACTAAGTGATGCGGACAAAAACGATATTAGGGTTTTAGTGAAGCGATGTTCTGAACTCAAACTCTAGGGTTTAGGTAAATCACTCTCGTGATTCTTAACGGAGTGTCGATCAATGGCCACTATGTGGTGTCGATCGATGGCCACGACGTGGTGTCGATCGATGGCCACTACGTGGTGTCGATCGATGGCCACTACGTGGTGTCGATCGATGGCCACTACGTGGTGTCGATCGATGGCCACTACGTGGTGTCGATCGATGGCCACTACGTGGTGTCGAACGATGCTACTTCTAAATAGATATGATTCTTATGTTTGAAATGTTCTTTAATCTTCTTATTCAACTCTCGTTTGTTATTAGAATTTTAGACTGTTTAAGATATCTTTCAGAGTATAGCTAAGCTCTCGCTTGCGCTACAACATCCTATAATCTAAGGTTGAGGAGATCAGATCCAACTTAGCATTAAGATATACTTAAAAAAGAACTAATTAGAATAACCTTAACAAATTTATAAAATCAGCAAGCCATTAACTACCCTAGAAAAACCCTAAATCTAACAATGGACTACTCAGACATGATTGTGATAAACATGGTGAATAACTGAATGAATTGCATAGAAATATATAACAATAAGAAACAAGGGAGTTCAAGATCTTAGTCTTTGAATGGAATAGACCCCTCTCTCCAATGGTAGCCGTCAATGTTGCAAATATCAAAATGGTTGTTAAAACAAGTCTCTCTTACAAAACATCTAAGAAACTTAATAAATAGTCTAAAATGCGGTGAGAGACTTGTCTTGCAAATAATGGAACTACTAGGCAAAAATGTGATTTCTTCAATTCTTCTATTAACTCGCGGAAGTGTTGACTATTGACCGACACTCAGGATGAGTCGTCGATCGATGGTTTCTGCGTATTATGGTTCTTACTTCAAGTTTTCGGCTGAGCTTTTTCAATGCTCCATAATGATATTAAAGCTCAAATTGCTTCCAATGAGTACCTGAACCTGTAAAGACTCTAAAACAATACCAATTGCATATAAAAGACTCTAAAACCATATATATATATATATATATTATGGGTGAAATCAGGTAAAAACCAAGACATATAAACTCCCCTAGGCTTATCCTTTGCTTGCCCTCAAGCAAAACATAGAATGAATCAGTGAAAGGTTTGAAAACACAAAGAGTTACCAGCTCCTTAGAACACTGTTTCACCTAAGTTTCTATTGCTACCACATTTAAGCATTTCCATGTACTTTGCTTAGCTAATCAATCTTCCTTACCACAACCTACAAGAAGCTATCTGACATACCCTCTACTATCCTCATTTAAATACATAATATAGGGTGCATGCTTTATCCCGAGGGTAGCGATCAGAGGACACGTGGATTCTTACCCTAGCAAATGTCTGAACCACATGTAGCCTTTCTAATCATTTTTCTCTCTCTTCTCTAAATCTTTTTAGATCTCAAACTCAGTAGATAATGATGCTGATATTGTCCATCTTACCATCTTATTTTCGATTACTTTTTTTTTCTTAGCTGACAAAGTTGTAGGCGAATAGTGGGGTCATCGTAATGTACCTACCCCTCGCTTCCAACAATGTGTGGTCATTCCTTTGAATTAGAATAGTGGTGTCATCGGTAATGTACCTACCCTTCTACATCTCGGGAAATCATCTCAATCTTTTCCTTTGATAGATGCTGAAGAAAATCATAAAGTAAAGTACTTTTACCTTTCAGATTTGCAAAAGGATTCCGATCCTATGTATACCAAACACAAGACCAAGTAAATATAGTTACTTAGATTGGAGGTTAGATTTGGTTCTTTCAGAAGTTCTTAGCAAGTGTGGGTGTTACAGGATAATAGATCTCAGAATGGTGCTAGAAGATGGTGCAACAAACTGTTCTAGAAAAAGGTTATAATCTATAACTAACCTCTAATTTTGACTCATTAAAACCGTATTAAAAATCGTTAGTAAGAAATAAAACATCAAAAATAAAATACGATATCATGAACTACCTCTCCCAGACTTGAATAACACTGTCCCAGTGTTAAAATGGTCTGAGATTGATGGGATTAAATAAATTGGAATGAAAATAAATTAGTTGTTAGGATTTAAGAACTCGTACTTCTCTGTCATAATCGCCATTGATCGACGGTACCTAGGGACTATGGATTGATACTCGATGGACAGCATGAATCCGTCGGCAAGTAACTGTAAGAAGCATCTAAAATCTCCATAATCTGATAATCTCTCTTTGTGTTAGCACTGTTAGACACTCAAAAAGTCATGTTAAGATAACAAACGGTGATAATAATAAACATAAGTTCTAAATCAGACAAAGCAAACGAAATAAAAATAAGCTCATGCATAAGTCTAAAAATGAAATAAAAGGGAGGAGAGCCATATGTAAGGCTACCTCGTCGTTAGTGTCCATGTCTAGCTGGAGTGGGGGTGCTGGAGCTGCTGGTAGCGACCTCGCTCTGGTGTGCAGACAGCTGAAGCACTGGCACCTGGACATCGCCTCTAACCTACCCCATATGGCGTGAATTACACCCACCACGATTCTCTGGAGTCTCAGTGATTGTGGATGGAGATCTTTGGGATCTGTGGGAATGCTGGAAAAGGGGGTGGTGGTGCTTTTGGGTCGTCTTCTGACGGTGC
>CAJHQP010010641.1:0-17924 GCA_905132765.1 Moricandia arvensis
GACTAATGCCAAGACTTTCCATGATTATCCTCAGATTGTTAGCCCTATCTGAGGGTGCTTGAGACAAATCCTTCAAGTTATCCCAACTCTTGGCATCATAAAATCCCTTTTGACTCTAGGAACTTCACATCTCTAGACACCATAACCTTCCTAGTTACTGGAACATAGCATTTATAGCCTTTCTGGTTTGGTGAGTACCCAATGAAGATAGCTTTGACACTTTTAGCTTCTAGCTTGTTCCTTAGTTCACCTGGGATCAACACAAAACACACACACCCAAACACCCGCAGATGATCAAAGGAGGGATAAGCTTTGTTTAATACCTCATAGGGAGAGACATCTTGGAGGATTTTGGTAGGAATCCTATTGATCAGGTAGCAAGCTGTGATCACAGCATCTCCCCAAAATCTTTTGGGAACATTGGTGTGAAACATCATGCTCCTAGCCACCTCCATGAGATGTCGGTTCTTCCTTTCTGCTACCCCATTTTGCTGAGGTGTGTATGGGCAACTAGTTTGGTGGATGATCCCATGCTTGTTTAGATGAGCTTTGAAAGCATTGCTTGTATATTCTCCCCCATTGTGTGATCTAAAAATTTTGATCTTAACATTAAAGTGGTTAGTTATGTAATTTTGAAAGTTCACAAATGCTTCTAACACCCTATCCTTTGATTGCAGTAAGGTTAACCAAGTGTATTTTGATTTTTCATCTATGAAAGTCACAAAATCCTTATGGTTTTCTCTAGATAGACAGGGAGCAGTCCACACATCATAATGAATAAGATCAAAGAAACTTTCATACATAGTCATAGACTTAGGGAAAACCGATTTGCAATGTTTGCCAAGAATACAAGCTTCACAACTATCATTCTTAAAAGAGATACTAGGCAACATCAAGCTCAGTGCACGTGAGTGAGGGTGTCCTAGTCTAGCATGCCACATTGCATTTTTAGGGAAAACAGGAGATGAACTAAAAGCATAAGATAAATCAGATAGGCATTTGGTGTCTTCCAGCAGGTACAAGCCCTCCTTGGTCACACCTTTGCCAAGCAAACTACTTGTCTCAATATCCTGGAAGTAAACATCATTAGGACTAAAGACAGCAAGGCAGTTTAAATCAGTAGTAGCCTTATTAACAGATAACAAATTTGAAGTGAAAGTAGGCATATAGAATGCCTTTGATTCTTTGTTAAACAATTTAAGGTTTCCTATACCCTTAATGGGTACTTTCTCACCATTAGCAACCATTACATTTCCTAAAGCCGGTTTTATGTTACTCATCAAGCTAGCATCACTAATCATATGGTGTGTTGCTCCTGAATCTATCACTAATGGCTTAGCAACATTATTATCAGTATGTAAGGCATTTAGAGAGGTTCCAAGAACAATACCAGAGTTCTCCTTGAGAGCTTTGATGAGAGCATCAAGGTCTGACCTCTTGATAGTCTCATCTTGCGTTGTTCTCAAGGCAGGAAGGGCATTTGTTACCATGGCTTTTGCATCACCCGTTGTACTTGATCCCACTTGAGAGCGCATGGTTGAGCACATAGATGGAGTGGTTGGTTCTGGTGTGTCGGTTGAGAAGTGTGCTCTTGCATCCATGTACTGACTTCTTGGTTCTTTGAACGTGGCCGGTTTGAGGTGAGGATGGAGAATCCAGCACTTTTCCTTCATATGGCCCTTCTTCTTGCAATGATCACACACCCACACCTTCTTATCCTCCTGCTTGTAATACCCTTTGTTAGCTAAGGCACCTTCCACCTTGTGCGCCATGTTGAGCTCTCCTTTTCCTTCAAACAAACCCACTGACCCTTGTTCCCTCTGGATTTGGGCACATACTTCATCAAGAGATGGAAGCTTCTCAGCTCTTAGTATGTGCTTAATCAAGTCATTGTAGCATGGGTTAAGGGTCAGGAGAAGTCCAAAGACTTTGGCTTGTTCTCGCCTCTCATTCAACACCACTGGATCAGTTGTGCTTGGTCTAAGCATCTCAAACTCAGCCCATAGTGACCTGAACTTCCCAAAGAACTGGTTGAAATCCATGTCTTCTTGCTTGAGAGAGTTGATGACTCGCTTCACTTCAAAGACCCGGCTAAGGTTAGAGACATTTCCATACACCTTTTGTAAGGTATCCCATAGTTCCTTAGAGGTTTCACAGTAGGAGTAAGCCTCTAGGATACTTGGCTCAAGAGAGCCTTGAATGGCTGACATGACCAGGAAGTCCTCTTGACTCCATTTGCCTTCATCAACTGTCACTATCTCTCGGCCATCTTCACCTTGTGTTACTAGTTTTGGAGCTTGACCTTCTGTTACATGGCTCCATAACCCTCGACCCCCGAGTGCAGTCTTCACAAGTCTTGACCATAGGAGATAGTTTAACCCTTTTAGAGTTTGGTTTGTTCCATCTTGGATGCTATGGACCGTTGGGTAAAAGAAAGTTTCTGGAAAAACTGAAAGATTTTCGAACTTGAATAGAAGTACTCTCAAGAACACCTTGTATACTCAAGGGAGATAAGAGAATACCCAGAGAAACAAGAGAAAATGAAAGAAGGAAAGGTAAAAACAGAGAAGGTTTGACAAGAACAGAGAAGAAAACAAAGGAAAACAGAGGAACCAAGCTATTAACCGCTGGATAATAGCCTAGGTTTTGCTGGAAAGAAGAAAAACTAAGAGGAAACAGATGCTGCGGAAGTAGAGAAGAGGTTTAGGAGCGTTTAAGCTCTGATACCATGTAAGTTTTATAGATAATAGTCGGATAGAATAGGAAGAAGTATGAAGAACATGTGAAGAACAGAGGCTGAATCGCCAAAGAGAAGAGAGAGAGAGAGTTTAGGAGTTTAGTGTCGAGAGAGAAGAAGTAGAATCAGAAACCATTCTGCTTACTTAATTTAGGTTTACAGCATACATACTTAAATAGGCAAAAGGGGACAGACAATTTGAATTAAAAGAATAAACAAAAGGAGTCCCTAGAAGACAAACTGGCTCGTCCAGCCGGGTGAAAGTGACAGATCGCCCAACGTCTCTCTCTCCTTGATCAGACCCGTGATCCTTCTCCCAACGGTTCTCTCCACTTGGTTACCTTGTAAATGAGTCCCTAAATAAAGGTTTAGTCTCACGAGTTTGGTTCCTTGCCTTGCAAGGTAAGACTTGGTCGATCTTGAAGTGGGCCCGGCTGTACGGATGAGTTGTATGGACCACTTCTTTTTGATTGTTCCAAATGCACATCTTCTTGTCAACTAAGTCTGATCCTCCTTTCTCCTTTATTATTCTCAATACATGGCGTATGTGTGTTGATTGTAGATCAATCAACAATATCACAGTGAAGTATCGCCACCCTATACCTAGATTAGATGATATGCTTGATTAATTGCATGGTTCTTGCATCTTTTCTAAGATAGATTTGAAAAGTGGTTATCATCATATTAGGATGAAAGAAGGAGATGAATGGAAGACTGCATTTAAAACTAAACATGAATTATTTGAGTGGTTAGTTATGCCATTTGGATTGACAAATGCACCTAGTACATTCATGAGGTTAATGAATCATGTTCTTAGATCATTCATAGGTATTTCTGTTGTTGTATACTTTGATGACATCTTAGTATATAGCAAGACCTTAGAAGAACATATAGAACATCTTAGGGCTGTCCTGAATGTTTTGAGAAATGAAGAGCTTTTTGCCAACTTAAAGAAGTGCACTTTTTGCACAGATAACTTGGTTTTTCTAGGCTTTGTTGTGAGTGCAGATGGAGTTAAGGTGGATGAAGAGAAGATCAAAGCCATCAAGGACTGGCCGAGCCCAACCTCAGTAGGAGAAGTAAGAAGTTTCCATGGGCTTGCCGGGTTCTATAGGCATTTTGTGAGAGATTTTAGCACCATTGTAGCTCCCTTGACTGAAGTGATAAAGAAGGATGTCAGTTTCAAGTGGGGAGAAGCACAAGAGAAGGCTTTCCAATGCCTAACAGAGAAACTTACTCAATCACCTCTTCTTATGCTTCCTGACTTTACAAAAACATTTGAAATAGAATGTGATGCTTCAGGAATTGGAATTGGTGCTGTGTTGATGCAGGATAGGAAACCCATTGCCTACTTTAGTGAGAAGCTTGGAGGAGCCACTCTCAATTATGCTACCTATGACAAAGAACTCTATGCATTGGTGAGGGCCTTGCAAACATGGCAGCATTACCTGTGGCCCAAGGAGTTTGTCATCCACACTGATCATGAGTTCCTAAAGTATCTAAAAGGGCAGAGTAATCTTAGCAAGAGACACGGAAGATGGGTTGAGTTCATAGAGACCTTCCCATACGCGATCAAGTATAAAAAAGTAAGGAGAACATAGTTGCTGATGCACTATCTCGGAGGTATGTTCTCTTGACCACTCTAGATGCTAAGTTACTTGGGTTTGAGCAGATTAAAGATATGTATGATACTGACCTTGATTTCAAGGAAGCTTATGCATCTTGTGAGAAGTTTGCTGCAGGGCATTACTTTAGACAAGAAGGTTTCTTGTTTTTTGATAACAGATTGTGTGTGCCTAACTGTTCTTTGAGAGATCTCTTTGTTAGGGAATCCCATGGGGGCAGTCTAATGGGACATTTTGGGACTGCCAAGACCCTAAAAGTTTTGCAGGATCACTTCTATTGGCCGCACATGAAGAGAGATGTGGAGAGAATCTGTGGGAGGTGTGCTACTTGCAAACATGCCAAGTCCCAAGTCCAATCCCCGGGTTTGTATGTTGAAATTTAAGGATTTGTAACCCCAAACATTTCTGGTGAAGTACATGAGCATAAGGGGGAAGAAGCTCAATGGCTTTCTTAGTTTTCATTGATAACTGAACATACATATTTATAAATAAAGGAAAAACTAAATGCTTAAACTTAAGCTAATACACGTCAGTCTACTTGTGCCAACTTGCTTCTGCAGCAGAGTAAAACCATGAGCTAAAACAGCTGCTAAAACCATGGGCCACCTCTTGTATGTTGGAAAATATCTCAGCCACTTTCCTTCCTCTAAAGTAACCATAATGAGCTTAGCCTACTATTGTTGACTTTTCTTCAGCTGCTTGTCACCATCTTGTGTTCTTGGCTACTTCTCTTTATTGGATCAGTATTGGGCCTGTTCTTCTCATGGATCTCTGCATGCTTGATGGACTTCCACTCCTTATAAGGATTGGGCTTCACTTCTCCACAAGCATATTGGGCTGCTGGTTCTTCTTTAATCTGATAGGTTGGCTGGTCTTCTTCTTGGTTCATCATGCTATTGGACTTCTTCTTCTTGGGCAACTTGTGTAGACAACCTGATTGGACTACACTGAAATCTTTCCTCACACCAATCTGCACAGAGTGATGTGTGTTTGCTCTTCTCATGCACCTTATTCATTCTTCTTTTTTTCTGGAGCATGAGTGATTACCACACTCAAATGGTCCCTGAAGGTCTCCATTTTCGTCCTCACACTGCTCCATAAAGTGATGATAGCTTTGCTGCCCCAAAGCTCTCTTTCACATTCATACTAGGCCCTCTCCATTCCACACCTTCACTTATGTGCTCCTCCTTGTTCTCTTTGGAGTGTAGTTATTAGCTTGTCTCACTCAAGCTCCAACATTACACCACATGAAGAGCTTCTCCTCCTGCCACTTGGTTCAGCTCTTCCTGGTGTTCTCATTTCAACATTGTATACTCCTTTACCCATTCCACACCATCCTTGGAATGACATTTCCATGGACTTTATTGTTGGATTGCCTAGGACTAGAACCGGAAAGGACTCAATCTTTGTTGTTGTTGATAGTTTCTCTAAGATGGCACATTTCATAGCATGTCATAAGGCTGATGATGCATTGCATATTGCTAACTTGTTCTTTAAAGAGGTTGTTCGTTTACATGGCATGCCTAGGACTATAGTTTCGATAGGGAAACTAAGTTTCTTAGTTACTTTTGGAAGACTCTTTGGTCTAAGCTAGGCACTAAGTTGTTGTTTTCTACTACATGTCATCCACAAACTGATGGACAAACTGAGGTAGTTAATAGAACTCTAGGAACACTCCTGCGTGCATTCATTAGAAAGAACTTGAAAGCTTGGGAAGATTACTTGCAACATTGTGAATTTGCGTACAATCATGCCATGCATTCTGCTTCTAAGTTTTCTCCATTTGAAATTGTTTATGGGTTCAATCCCACCTCTCCTTTGGATCTAATGCCTTTACATGAGTGTGAAATGGTTAGTTTGGATGGTAAGAAGAAAGCTGAGATGGTCCAACAAATCCATGAGAAGGCTAGACAAAACATTGGGCAGAAAACCAAGCTCTATGAGAAGCAAGCCAACAAGGGAAGGCATGTGAGGGTCTTTGAAGTCGGTGACCAAGTTTGGCTTCACCTGAGAAATGATAGGTTTCCCAACCAGAGGAAGTCCAAGCTAATTCCAAGGGTTGATGGACCCTTCGAGATCATCCACAAGATCAATGACAATGCCTACAAACTTGATCTCCAAGGTAAGTATGATGTATCAAATAGCTTCAATGGCACTGACTTGGCTCCTTTTGCTGTTGATGAACCAGATTTGAGGACAAATCCTTTTCAAGAGGGAGGGGATGATGTGATCATGGACCGGATCACTAAGGAGAACAAGGAGAGTATAGAAGAGTCACATGATGCCACAATGCAAGCAGCCTGGTGATGATGCTCTAACCATTCCAGAAGGTCCCAGGACTCGTTCCAGAGTCAAGAAACTTAAGGAGACTGTTGTAGGATTACTCACTTCACATCCACAACAAGAAGAAGGTCTTAGACAAGTTTGATCCGAGATGTCTTGAACACCATTCAAGCCATCTCTACATCAAGCTGAGTTAGTGTTTAGGAAGACATTTGGTGTGTGCTCTTTTCCTTGCTTTTGGTTTTGTCCCACGAGGTTTTCCGGAGGAAGGTTTTTAACGAGGCCACGACTTGTCTTACAAATCACTTAGGCTCTATCTCGGCCCAAGACTAGTAGAAGTATTTACATTTTTAAGCTTATGTTATGTTTAAACTATAGTTTCCATTTTTCTTATTTTTGAAACCCTGGAGAGCCTGTTCTTTGGTTTCTTTTATTTAAGGGTTTTCCCTAACCCTATTGTACTAAAGCAATCATTAATCAACGAGTTCTTTTTTCTCTCTTGACGGATCTCTCTCTAGAAAGTGTGTCGAGTGTCTCTGGTGTGTTGTATCCGGAGTTCTAAGGGTGATTACTTAGTGTGTCATATCCGAGCTAATCATCTAGGAGTATCAAGAGTCTTCTCATCCCTCTTGTGTCACCATTCATCCCAAAAACCTTGAAGAACTTGAGTCTCTGATTCGTTCTTGCAAGGATCTATCATCCCAATCAACCAAAGAGCATCCTAGGGGCGCATCACCTTGTTTTCTTCCTTTCTGGTTTACCATTGGCTAGATACTTGATGGTGAAGATCCACCTACTTGTTACTGCCTTCTTTCCTTTTGGGAGTTCAGCCTCACACCAAGTATCATTGTCTATCATGGCCTGAGTTTCATGACCCACTGATTCCTTCCATTCCTTATCCTTCATTGCTTCTTCATAGGATCTTGGTATGTATTCTTGGTCCAAATTGCTCATGAGGACTTGATGCTCTTCTGGATATTGATCCAGAGAGCATGTGGCTTGAATGGTATGAGCTACTGCATTTGCATTGTAGTACACCCTTGTGTTCGTCCAGTTAGATGGGGGTTGCCTGATTCTTGTGCTTCTCCTTAATGGCTGCACCTGATCTTCTTCATCCTCATGGGTTTGTGGTTGAGGCTGCTCCTGGGTTTCTTCTGAACCATGTTGATCATGAATTTCAGAACCTTCATGATGTATTTTCTCCTCTGGTTCTGGTTGGTATCCCCCCTCATGATCAAGACGGGTCTCATTTTCAACCGTTCCAGCAGTTTGAGCAGGTCCTTCTCTTGTTTCCTCCCTTTCTTGAGGTTGACTAATACCAAGAATTTCTAGGATGATCCTCAGGTTGTTTTCTCTGTCTGAAGGCGCATGTGAGAGATCCTTCAAGTTATCCCAGCTCTTCTCATCATAATACCCTTTAGACTACACAAATTTCACATCCCTTGGGACCATAACTCTCCTAGTTTTTGTACATAGCACTTGTATCCTTTCTGGTTGGCTTAATAACCAATAAACATTGCTTTGACACTCTTTGCCTCAGGTTTTTTTCTCTGTTCTCCTGGAATCAAGACAAAGCACATATACCCAAACACATGCAAGTGATTAATGGATGGTCTAGTTTTGTTCAATACCTCATAAGGAGAGACATAATTGTTGAACCGAATAAGAGATGGAGTTATGATCTATTAGGAAGGCTGGAAAGACTTATGGAATGGAGAGGAAGAAGTTTGGAGGTGTCCGTACAAGGCCGTACAAGTGGTCTTTACAAGGCCGTACAAGTGGTCCGTACAAGGCGGTGCAACCATGGTCGACCAAAAGTAAGTTTGGGTCGACCAAAGTTACTCCGGGTAAAACCTCAGAAGTTAACTCATTGCGGATAAGCTTCTTCTTCCCTTCCGTGTGTCCAAGTGCACTGAACCTTGAGGATAAGGTCCACTCCGCGTCTGGACAGGCTGGCCTAAAGCATCTAGTCAATATGCCAAAGGAATCAAGCGTGTAGAGCTTCCTGGCCAAGTATTTGAATTAGGCGCGCCTAAGACCCTTGACTCCACATGCTTATGTTGAAACCTTATATTGTATTCGTTAACCATAGCCATAACCTTCCCTATATATTTGTATTTCCTCTCATTAATCAATCAAGCAATATTTTGGAGTCTCTCTTATTTCTCTCTAGTTGTTCTTAGTGTTCTTCATCTCGAAATGGTTTCTTAACCAAGTCTCAATCTCTTAGTCTCCAAATCTCTTCTAGTCTCTCTCAAACTCTATTCTATCCGTTTATACTCAGTTTCTAGTCAGACTTTCATGGTATCAGAGCCTGGTTCTCGTAAATCTGGGTTTTGATTTCATCTCTCACGAAGAACACCCAAGAACAGCTTTTTCATTCCGCAAAGCTTCAAGATGGAGAGTACCAAAGCAACCGTGATTCCAGTGATACTTAAGGGAGGAAACTATCTCCTATGGTCTCGTGTGGTGAAGACAGCAGTGGGGAGTAAGGGCTTGTGGAACCACATCCTCTAGGGTGAGGCTCTAAATCTCATCACTCATGAAGGCGACAAGGAGATTGTCGTGTGTGATGAAGTGAAGTGGATCCAGGAAGACAATCTGGTGATGTCTATCCTTCAAAGCTCTCTAGATCCGTCAATCCTAGAGGCACACAGCTACTGTGAGAAGGCAAAGGACCTGTGGGACACTCTTCAGAAAGTGTATAGTAACATCTCAAACCTTACTCGAGTGTTTGAGATCATGCGAGCCATCAACATTCTAGCACAAGAAAATATGGAGTTTACAAAGCACCTTGGAAAGTGTAGAGCTTTGTGGTATGAACTCGAGATGTTGAGGCCAAGCACAACCGATCCAGCTGAGCTTAACAAGAGAAGGGAGCAAGATAAAGTCTTTGGCTTGCTCTTAACTCTTAACTCCAGCTACAATGACCTGGTGAAACACATCTTGCGAGCCGAGAAGTTACCCACCTTGGAGGAAGTCTGCGCACAGATTCAAAAGGAGCAAGGATCGTTGGGTCTATTTGGAGGAAAGGGGGAGCTTACCTTAGCTAACCAAGCTGAGGTACCTCAAGCCAACAAGGTGAACCGCTTTGAAGAAAGGAGGTTCAATGGCAACTGTGACCATTGTAAGAGACAAGGTCACAAGAAGCATTAGTGTTGGATCCTCCATCCTCACCTAAAGCCAACCAAGTTCATGAAGGACAGAGATGCAAGAGCGAATGTGAGCTATGGAGGGAGTGATCAGAAAGGAGGGGGTGGAGCCGGGCCATCCAATCGGGCACAGGAGATTGAAGGTGGTGAGAACAAAGCCTTGGTGACTTACACGACTCAAACCAACCGTCCAAATGAACATGAGTTCATCCACCGATCAGAAATGGATGCCCTCATTGTGAGATTTATGTTATAATGAGAGTTTAGAAGTAGTTTACTGCTGGAGAATGAAGAACATGAAGAAGAAGAGAGAGAGAGAGAGAGAGAGAGAGAGAGATTTCGAAATTCAAAGAGAGAGAAGGATAGAAATGATTTCCTTGCTTATCTTAGTCTTGGTACATGTCTATATATAGACCAGACAATACATATAATAATCAGACAAGTTTGAATAAAGAAAAGAATAAATTAATGGGACTGAGGAATAGCAGGGACAGTCTGAGGAATGGCAGGGACAGTCTGAGGAGGGGCAGAGTCACGCCCAGCAATGTTGGAAAGCGACATGAGCTAAGTGGTCAACTCTCCTTAACACCACACGTGACTTCTCTCCCTAATGTTCTTCTGCCTCAAGTTGACATCCTCTTTGGTTCTGAATAGATTAAACTTCCTTTCTTCTTCCTTTCTTCTCAAATTAAAACTTCTCTTGTCTTACAAGTCAATTTAGGTCACTCCATGACCTAACTGTATGGAACAAGTCATCATTTTATACTTGATCATTCTGGATGTTCCTCATGCCTTGACTTATTCTTCTCTATCATTCATGTCTTCATTGCAACAATGTCAACACTCCCCTCAAGCTTGACCATGTGGAACAAGTCAAGCTTGGAAGCCATGAAGCATTCCCTCATTAAAACCTCAGCTAGGTAAAACCACATGGGAGAAAAACCAAGCCAAGGAAAAAGAGTAGAACACTTCATGGAGGAGAGATCAGTGACATGTGAGGTCTATGAGCCCAAGCTTTGGATGAATGAACTCACAGACCTTAGTACTCGCACCCTTTGTGAAGATATCAGCTAGCTGGTCTTCACTTCTTGTGTAGCAAGGTAAGATGATCTTCTGCTCCACAGCTTGTCTTACCTTGTGACAATCCACCTCAATATGTTTAGTCCTCTCATGAAAGA
Organism: Moricandia arvensis; assembly: GCA_905132765.1. Lineage (NCBI taxonomy): Eukaryota > Viridiplantae > Streptophyta > Magnoliopsida > Brassicales > Brassicaceae > Moricandia > Moricandia arvensis. The sequence goes on from CAJHQP010010641.1 coordinate 10,976, forward strand.
CTGAATTGCTAGCAATGTGTATAGCAGCCTGGTTATCACAATGCATAGTGATTGGTGTTGTGGTCTCAACTCCCAAATCCTTAAGCAGTCCTTTGATCAAGATTAGCTCACTTGTAAGCTTTCTAATGGCTCTATATTATGCCTCAGCACTTGAACATGAAACCACCTTTTGCTTCTTGCTCTTCCAAGTTACCAAGTTGCCTCCAATAAATGTGCAATAACCAGTAGTTGATCTCCTATCAACCCTATCTCCAGCCCAATCAGCATCACAATAGCCTACTATCTCAGTACTCTTGTTGCAACCCATCCAAACTCCTTGCCCTGGTGCTTCTCTCAAGTACCTCAGAATCCTTTCCACCATGTTCCAATGGTGCATCTTAGGAGCTTGCATATGCTGGCTCACTTGATTCACTGCAAAGCACACATCTGGTCTTGTGATAGTGAGATATATGAGTTTTCCCACCATCCTTCTCTAGTGCTTCACATCTTCATATGCCTTATCTTCAATCTCCCCCTCACGCATCACTTTGTACCCCTCCTCTAGAGGTGTTTTAGAGCTCTACCACCAAGATCTCCAGCTTCCTTTAATACATCAAGAGTGTATTTCCTTTGGGACAGAAACAGTCCCTCCTTGGATCTACACATCTCAATCCCTAGAAAATATTTGAGCTCTCCCAAATCCTTGATATCAAATGTTTGTTGAAACAAAGAAGGGAATGACCAGAAGAAGAAGGTGGTTCATGATCCAAGTATAGACAAGAATATTAGATGATTCAAATACTTGGGTATGAAGCTGGTCCGTACAGACTTGTCTCTCAAGCTACCAAGACTCAATACAAATTACTTTGGAGGGAAATGCAAGTTTAAATTGACCTATGGTTGCCTCAGAAGAAAGAGAGACGTTGGGAGATATACTGGATCAAGAAGAATGATTAAAATAAGCAGTCACATGTTCTGCTTAAGAAGAAAGCAGTTTGGACCTGTCACTTTCGCTCATCAGACTATGCCACCCTCTCCCTCCTGTCTCCTTCTCTTCTGCGGGACGAGCCAGAGCTTGTCTTTACCCTCTTGGCCTCTTCTATTTACCACAAAAGTATTTGTTTATGTATTCCTAGATTTAGATTTATTTATTGTGCTCACTGCCTATTTAAAAGGCAGTTCATGTAACTGATTTGTTTAAGAAGAGTGAAGAGCTCTTTCTTCATATACTTTGTCACTAAACTCTCTCATTCTCTCAGTCTCTCCATTCTCTCTGGTTACTCACGAGCTCAGTCTCTCCAATACTCCCCATACTCTCCAAACTCTCATTCTCAGTTACTTACACTCTCAGCAATCTTGCTTACTCTCTTTGATACTCATACAAACTCTAATTCTGTCAAATCCATTCTAAACGAGACACTTAATCTTACTTTTCATCTTCATATTATCTCCATTCTCACAATGTTGCCTTGAGAAAATCTTTGCTGGAGTTGATCCCCTCTTTATCAATTCCTGTGATAATGATATCATCCACTTAAATGAGGATCACAATGATCCCTTGCTGGCTGGTGAGAGTAAACAAGGTGTGATCAGCCTCAGATTTTACAAAGCCTCTTCCATTAAGGGTTGTGCTCAGTTTGTGATACCAGGCTCTTGGAGATTGCTTCAGACCATAGATTGCTTTCCTAAGCCTCAAGACATTGCCTGGTTTAACCATGCCTTCCATACCAGGTGGTGGACGCATGTATACCTCATCTTCTAGCTCTCCTTGTAGGAATGCATTCCTGACATCCATTTGCCAAAGATCCCATTCCAAATTCACAGCAAGAGAGAGCAAAATCCTTATGGTGTGAAGCTTTACCACTGGTGCAAAGGTTTCAAGATAGTCCTCACCATATACTTGAGTGTAGCCTCTTGCTACCAGCCTGGTCTTCTTCCTCTCAGGTTTCCCATTGGGTAAGTACTTAATTGTGAACAGCAACATGCTTGTTACTGCCTTCTTGCCTTTGGGAAGTTCAGTTTCAAACCAGGTTCCATTCTTCTCCATAGCACCCATCGCATCTCCTACTGAATCTCTCCATTTCTTTAATTGCCATAGCCTCTTCATATGACCTTGGTATGTAAGCCTCATCAAGGTTAGTGATGAAGGCATGATGATCCATAGGATAATGAACTTGGGAGCATGTTGCTTGAGTAGGATGGGCAACTACTTGAGAGTTGAAATAATCCCTTGTGTTGATCCAATTAGAAGCAGGTTTTCTGAGCCTAGTACTCCTCCTTAGTACTGGTGGTGTTACTTCTTCTGGAACAGCTTCTGCATCATCTGAGGACTGACCCTCATTTACCACTGATTCCTCTTGATCTTGTTTCTCAGCTTGGCCATGAATTCTTGCTGAGTTTTCTGGTTGTGTTGGCTCAGCAGTATTGTCCCCCACATGGTCAAGGTGAGGAACCACCTGAACCTCAACTTCATCATTGCTGGAACCAGTTTCAGTCTCCACCCTTTTATCAGCTTCTGGTGTAGACCCTTTTGGTTCAGGTTCCATTCTTGCTTCAGGCATACTGACCCCAAGGCTTTCCATCACTCTCCTAAGATTGCTTGCTCTATCAGAAGCTGATTGAGATAGGTTCTCTAGATCCTCCCAACTCTTATCATTGTAGTATCCTCTTGATTCTACAAACTTCACATCTCTAGACACCATGACTCTCCTAGTCTCTGGTTCATAGCATTTGTAACCCTTCTGGTTTTGGGAGTATCCAATGAACATTGCCCTTGTACTTTTTGCTTCTAATTTGTTCCTTTGTTCACCTGGTATTAATACAAAACAAAGACACCCAAACACACGCATATGGTTAATAGATGGTCTGGTTTTGTTGAGTACCTCAAATGGTGAGTGATCTTGTAGAACTCTTGTGGGAATTCGATTGATCAAATAACATGCTGTCAAGACTGCATCTCCCCAAAACCTTTTAGGCACACTTGTATGAAACATCATGCTTCTGGCCACCTCCATTAGGTGCCTATTTTTCCTCTCAGCCACCCCATTTTGCTGTGGTGTGTAAGGGCAGCTGGTTTCATGTATCACCCCATCCTGAGCCAAGTATTGCTCTAAAGCTTGACTAGTGTACTCTCCACCATTATCAGACCTGAGGATCTTCAACTTGGCATTGAAATGGGTGAGGACATGGTTATGGAAGTTCTTGAATGCCTCCAGCACCCTGTCTTTTGACTGAATCAGAGTCACCCATGTGTATTTGGACTTCTCATCAATGAAGGTGACAAAATACTTGTGATTCTCTCTGGACATACAAGGTGCTGTCCACACATCAGAGTGAATCAGGTTGAAACACTTCTCATAGATAGTGCTAGACCTTGGAAAGACTGTTCTACAATGCTTCCCCAAGATGCAGGCTTCACAATCATCATTCTGAACCAACATACCCGGAAACATCAAGTTCAAAGCTCTAGTGTGAGGATGTCCCAATCTGGAGTGCCATATGATGCTCTCAATCCCATTAGAAGTACTGACTAGGCAGTGAGCAGGAGATGCTCCAGAAACCTTAGTCTTTTCTAGGTGATATAGTTCATGATGGCTGTACCCTTTCCAATTACCTTCCCTGTCTTCAGGTCTTGAAATTCAACCTCATCAGGTATAAAAAGAATTGATAATTCAGGTCCACGGTTGCCCTTTTAACTGATAGCAAGTTTGATGTAAACTGAGGCATATATAAGGTAGTGGATTCTCTATCAAACAGCCTAAGGTTCCCTATCCCTTCTATCTTAACCTTATCACCATTTGCTATAAGCACATTCCCTGAGGCAGGTTGATATTACTAACCAGGTTCCTATCACTAATCATGTGATGGCTAGCTCCTGAATCTATAATGATGGGTTTAGAGTCAGGATAATATTTACCAACCTCCTTGGGTGAGATAAGGGCCTTGGCAGCTTTTATAAAGGAATCAAAGTCTCTTCTGGTCACTGGACTATGAGAATTGGTCGCCCCTGCCATACTTCTCCATGTTCCTCCTTCATTAGAATCACCACAAAGTGCTGAATACATGGTTCTTCCTGTAATTACTTGATGCTCAAACTCCTTGAGCTTAAATGTACTTGACTGGCTTCCTAGGGAACTTGGAAGCTTCCTTTCTTGAATGATATAACTTATCAGACTATTGCAGGGTGAATCCAGGTTTAGGAGAAGACTGAAAACTTTGTCTTGCTCATAGACAGCATGAAGACTCAACCATAGATTCCCATAAACATTTTGAAGCTTCTCCAATAAACTCTTGGCGGTTCTGAGGTGATGTTGATCCTCCAAGATCTGTTCAGACAGAGAGCTGTGTAAAATTCCAAGTGTTTTCTGTTCCTCTTGAACCCACTTGTCTTCATGCTTTAGGCAAGTAGCCTGACTATCCTCTTGAGCCATCCTCTTTGAAGTTTCAGCCTCCATGATATGGCTGTCCCAAAGTCCATGACTTCCCAAGGTAACTCTGGCCACTCTTGACCATAAAAGATAGTTAGGACCCTCTAGGGTCACTGGAATGAGATTCTCCTTCTTAATTTTCTTGGTCGAAATCATCTTTTCCATTTTTGGCAATTTCTGGAGCTGGAAATGATGAACAGCTGAAGAACAAGATGAACTTTGCCAAAAATAGAAATAAAAAACTCAGAGATTTAGCGGAAGAAAGAAAAGAGGATAAGAAGAATTAGGTCTCAAGAACATACTGCTCTGATACCATGTGAGATTTATGTTATAATGAGAGATTTAGAAGTAGTTTACTCCTGGAAAATGAAGAACATGAAGAAGAGAGAGAGAGAGAGAGAGAAGAGAGAGAGAGAGAGAGAGAGAGAGAGAGAGAGAGGGATTTCGAAATTCAAAGCGAGAGAAGGATAGAAATGATTTCCTTGCTTATCTTAGTCTTGGTACATGTCTATATATAGACCAGACAATACATATAATAATCAGACAAGTTTGAATAAAGAAAAGAATAAATTAATGGGACTGAGGAATAGCAGGGACAGTCTGAGGAATGGCAGGGACAGTCTGAGGAGGGGCAGAGTCACGCCCAGCAATGTTGGAAAGCGACAGGAGCTTAGTGGTCCACTCTCCTTAACCCCACACGTGACTTCTCTCCCTAATGTTCTTCTGCCTCAAGTTGACATCCTCTTTGGTTCTGAATAGATTAAACTTCCTTTCTTCTTCCTTTCTTCTCAAGTGAAACCTTCTCTTGTCTTACAAGTCAAGTTAGGTCACTCCTTGGCCTAACTGTACGAACAAGTCATCATTTTATACTTGATCATTTTGGATGTTCCTCATGCCTTGACTTATTCTTCTCTATCATTCATGTCTTCATTGCAACAATGTCAACACTCATCAAAATGCTTAAGGACAATGGTAACACTTTTGGTAACCTCAGGTGGTATTCTTTTGGTGCATCTAAGATTGCTAGTACTCATGATCAAACTGATGCTTATACTCACTCTAGGATTTCTGGTTTATCTCATAGTGCTTGTAACATGTCTAAACCTTTGATAGTTGATTCAGGTGCATCTCATCATATGATTAGTGACACTAGTCTGATTAGAGAGATTGAGCCTGCGCATGGACATGTTATGATAGCTAATGGTGATAGAATTCCAATAAGGGGTATAGGCAAGCTTAAACTGTTTGATAAAGAATCTAGGTGCTTCTACATGCCTGAGTTTACTTCAAATTTGCTATCAGTTAAGAAATGTACTAATGACTTGCAATGCAATGTGATCTTTAGTCTTAATAATATGAAGTTTCAGGATATTGAGAGCAGTCGTTTGATTGGGAAAGGAGTTACAAAAGGAGACCTTTACTTGCTTGAGGAGCTTACTTCTTTACATGAACATAGTTGTTCCTTTACTTCTGTTTCTGCTTCCGGTTTGAATAGAATGCTTTATGGCATGCTAGACTAGGACATCTTCATGTTAGAGCTTTAAGCTTAATGGTTCCAGGTGTTATGTTTTAAAATAATAATGGTGAAGCTTGTATCTTACGCAAGCATTGTAAAACTGTGTTTCAAAAATCTTCTAATATCTATGATCACTGCTTTGACTTAATACACTCGGATGTTTGGACTGCACCATGCTTATCTAGGGAGAACCATAAGTATTTTGTCACATTCATAGATGAGAAGTCTAAATACACCTGTATAACCTTGATTCCATCTAAGGATAGAGTGCTTGATGAATTTAGAAATTTTCAAGCATATGTGACTAACCATTTCAATGCTAAGCTGAAATTTTTTAGATCAGACAATGGTGGCGAGTACACTAGTCAAGCCTTCAAGCAAAATCTATCCAAGCATGGTATTCTTCACCAAACGAGCTGTCCTTACACCCCACAACAGAATGGAGTTGCTGAAAGGAAGAACCGGCACCTTATGGAAGTTGCTAGGTCCATGATGTTCCAAGCGAATGTGCCAAAGAGGTTTTGGAGTGATGCTGTGGCTACTGCTTGTTACCTGATCAACCGAACCCCAACTAAGGTTCTTGAATATCAATCACCCTTTGAAGTGTTAAACAGGCATAGGCCAGCCTTAGATCATATCAGGGTCTTTGGTTGTCTCTGTTTTGTTCATAAACCGGGAGAGCTAAGAAACAAGTTGGAAGCCAAGAGCACAAAGGGGATGTTTATTGGTTACTCACCAACTCAGAAAGGGTACAAGTGTTATGATCCGGCAACCAGAAGGGTAGTGGTGTCTAGAGATGTGAAGTTCGTGGAAGAAAGATGGTTCTATGAGGACAAGAACCAAGCAGAGCTTAAGGATTTGGCTAATGATAAGGCAGCCAACTTGAGTATAATATTGGAGAATCTTTGGATTAACTTATCTCAGGATCCGAGGAGTGGAGAAGGACAACAACAAGGAGGCCTTCCCACGGCTAATGATAATGGACATGAACCCCACCTTGACGGATGTAATCATGGACCGGATCACT